>JAQFVV010013563.1:0-99463 GCA_028023455.1 Epiperipatus broadwayi | reverse complement strand
AATAATACTAAATGCTTATAAAACTTCCAACTAACATTCGTAAGAAACTCTCACATAATGTTTTAGACCATTAACACAATTTTTTTTAAAATGTTAGTGCTGTTTCACTTTTGTTTTAGTTAAATACAGTTATTCCCCATTGACACAGTATCATTTAATTAAAGTTGTTTTTTTGCCCATTCAGAAGGTCACAATATATATATATATATATATATATATATATATATATATATATATATATATATTATACTGGTTAACATTTACTCTGTTAATATGAGCATGCACATAAATCGAACATGACCAGAAATATGACGACATGCCGGAGTAAGAAGAAATTCAAAGACTTTACCATAATAGTGCTACGGACACAGAAGATACTTATAGAAAGATTGATTCTTACATACCTTTGGGGGATGACTCTAAACCAACCCCTCGTGCCACTCTCAGAAGGAAATTTAACTCTCCTCCTGAAAGGATATGCAAGTTCAAATAACATTAGGGCATATGTGCCGATAAATAATTATTCATACAAAAATAATAAATAAGTATTCTCATGAAAATAAAGATTTAGGACCCGGTAAGAAGGTATCCCATTTGCCAGCTCAGCATACTCTTATACTCAGATAAATGAATGGGGATCAGAAAACTTGCATAATTATTAATATGGGGGTTAGAGAAAGTAAATAATAATAATAAAATATATAGCAGTAGTCACTTTAGAATTATATCTTTTATTAATCCAATATCCCCTACCATTTATAACATAAATATAAAATCAAAGTTCCCAAATTGAATAAATATATAATGAAAATCATACAATACATAAATCATTTTTACAAAACAAATTATAAGCATATGGAAATACTTGTCGAAATAATTGTTAAACTAAATAAAGGAAATTTCTTTCTTAATAATAAAAGTATATTAAATAATTAATATGGGAGAGATAGTGCTCTGTGAATTATAAACTCACACACATGTATTAAGCAAATAAGAAAAAAATTAATGTTACATACAAGGTGTATTGGTTTGCGTATTTACATAAATGTATTTATGAAGTGGGTATTAACTTGTTATAAAATAATCACACACATACAAAAAAATAATAGTATACCTGACAAAGTTTGTAGGCTTTGTTCTTCTATGGGCTTTGAGTGGGCAGTCTATCTGTTCATCGATTGCAACAAGGGCTGGACTTGATGGTGGTACAAATTTGTAGAATTAGTCATCATCATTTTGGTGTTTGGGGATCTCGGCTTTTACATTCTGTTGGAATGGCAGGAGCAGAGCTGGATGGATGTGCTGAAGTAGGGTTCTACTCTGTAATCATTTTATAGGCAGGCAAATGTTGGATTGACATCTTTAGGTTGGAGAGACGGATATTAAACAGGATATTAAACACTATAAATTGTCCTTTCTTGTTTTAAGAATCCTAGGTTAACTGCAGGTTTCAATGGTGTGTTGTAGTTAAGCTTCCATCAGCATCAACTGACTGGTTAACTGCTAGATTATTTGAATGATGGCCTGGATTAATGTCCGTTGATTTAGAATGATGGAATGAGTATTATTTTTTTCTTTTGATTAGAATAAATCTTCCGGCTTATATTCTATCAGAATCAGCATGATTAAAAAGTTGCATGACTTTGCATGTTTCCAGAATAGCATTAACTTCCAAAAATTAGAAATAGGCTCCCAATAAGATTTGCCTTTTTAACAGCAAGACATAAGTGAACTGCTCTCTTTGAAAAAACAAAGGTAAACTGCTCTCTTTGAAAAGCAAAGATAAACTGCCCTCTTGCAACTTCAGAACAGATATCCCACCTCAATACAATCTCAATTCCGAAATCCCCTCCACGACATAAAAATTAATTAATTAAATCTTATTGAATTGGTTTTAGTTTTACTAATTGGTTTAGCCGATTCATAAAACATTTTAACGTAATTGCACAAGTGATCTCAAAAATTTCATTTACAATTAGTTTTATTTCTATCCATTCAGATTTCAATATCTCTGATGACAATTTTAATAAATGATAAAATTTTACTTTTTATTAATTCCAATATCACAATCGAAGTTTTTTTTTTTTTTTTAACAAAAAAAAATGTTTTACATAACTTGAACATTCCTCTTTCCATGCATTATTGCAAGTTTAATTAAACTCCTTTGTCCAGTTAAAATTATTTTAGAATGGACAGGAAACCAGAATGACTTTGGGCTTTTTTTAAATTTAAGACAATGGCCCCCTCCCTTGCTCAAATGCAATTGAAGAGAAAAATATCCATTAAAACTCCAATTTTGAAATTATTTTTAAATAATAGTATGTTAAATTCTCTCTTTTACATTGATTGTAAGCACTCACAAAAAAATAAAAATAAATACGTACAGATAAATTGTAAAGAAACGTATTAGCTTTTCTTTAACAAACAAAACAAAAATCTTCAAAATTATAATTACATTTTAGAGTTTCTCTTTAAAAAAAAATAAACAAAAATCAAATTTACAAATGCATATTTCTAAGCCTTTAAATATCAGCTTTAAACATATGTGTGTGTGTTTATATTATAGCCACAGTTCTCTCTCTCTCTCTCTCTCAATTTTATAACGAATATTGATTATATAAATTGTATAACACCCCCCTCTTTAATGGCTATTTAAATATTTTAGACCATTTATTCATTTAATCTTAGCTTGTGCTTGGCCAGATCAAATGTGCCTGGCACAATACCCCCATCTGACATGAGATGTTTAAATGGAGTTTATCATTTAATGTCTTTCTTATTAATCCTATTTTCCAAAAACTTAAAATTTTAACTATGAACTTTTAGTGAACAGAAGGCATGACGTCCAGAACCCAGTGGTACAGATTCCCATCTCCCAAGCATTTATGCACACAAGCCAAGCCCGTGTTGATCCCCCCAGTCCAGAAACACTAAGAAACACAGAATCACAGCATAAAGATCTCAGTCATATCTAGAGCTCCGCAACATCAAGGCAAAGTAGAATGTGAGAGTCACATAACTTCATCTTGTAGAACTCATCCCAGAGGAATTTTCATCTCTGCCATCCACTGCACTCATGCTCATCCCTTATTGAGGCTTACAGAGTCTTTTACAGTAGAATAAAACTCAGAGAAATTTTCATCTCGGCCTATTCTGCCACAGTGTCACAGAACTTCCAGACCATGCCAAGACCTCCAACCATTTCTCTGCACTTTCACCATCTCTAACCCCAGGGCACAGAAAGCACAGAGTGACCTACACACACAACACTTAGAAAACCGAAGTCCACCCATGCGACTCTCAAACGACATGGCCATATATTATAAAAGCCTACTTGCTATCTTTACTACACCCAGGCTGAGGAAAAGGTGAACTTACCCCATTTCCCTTTCCTTTATATACTAGTTCATCGATTTTCTTTCCCACAATATCATTATCTGTCATTCAGCTAAGATTTCTGGAATACTTATCATTATAACAAGGTTTGTGTTCAGCTGCATATTTGTTTCACCCCCCAGCCCATGGCATTGAGGCCAACATTTTCACAGGTTCTATCTGGTGGACAGCCCTACTGGCTCATATCCACTGCACTCAGTAGTTCAGCCACTGACTCTATTGAATTTGTATTGGCAGTGAGAAGCATTTGCTCAATTGAAAGGGTAGGTTGTGGCATATTATCCTTATGATCTGGCATTCTGATGTGTGACATGCACTGAGCATCAAATAACTTTAATATTTAAAAAAAGAAAAGGAATGATTTAGTAATTTAAAAATATGCTCACAAAAAAAAGAACTTTAATGCAGTATTATTGCCATTTAGTATTAACTCTAACTAAAGTCTTTTCTTTTATCATTTTTTAAAAATAAGTTCGGGATATGTAATGGGATATATACATGCATTACATTTAAATTCTAATACTTAACGTTTTTGTAAATATCTAATACTGAATTAAAAACACGAATGTTCAAAATGCACAAATAACAAATTATTAATTTATTAATATGTTTGATTTAAATATTGAAATAAAATAAGCTTTAAAAAAAATTATAGAATTGAAACAAAGATTCTAGTCTTTAAATAAAATATGATAAAAAACCTTTTTGATTTTAAAAATAATAGTGAAGAGTTTTTAATCTTAAGAATAAAAATTACAAACAGATCATTGGGGCAAAATGATAATTAAAAAGATGATTATGAAATAAGAGTCTAGAAATAGAAACAAAAGACTTGCCTTTCCCACCCAAAGATATAGACACAGACCTCTATGTAACCAGAAACCCAAAATCTATTTAGCCACAAACCCAAAATCTACTTAGTCACAAACTTAATGAACCAATGAAATATAAATATGAAATATGTTTGACGGATCCATGTATTCCAGAGATAAGGTGCCTGAGGACTATAAAATGAAAATCCAAAAGCAATAATTAATTAGAGAGAGAATCAGAAAATTAAAGTTTTGATTTCATTTGTATTTGCTAAAAGTAAAAATAAAAATTGTAAAAGTTATCGCCATCACCAAAAATGTAATCAGCTTCATCGTGCTTCCTTTGGTGTGGCCGGCCGAAGGCAGCTTTCATCTCCATGGATCGAACCACTAGTATCATCTTCAGAAAACATCGTAAATGCATCTTCATAAATCATCATCACCCACAAGAAATGAACCTTGCATAAATTAGATTTTCATCACAAAGGAATGAGCATGGAGAAAGAAAGGAAAGTATACATTATTGATAAAAATAAACTATAAACTCTTTAATTTAAAATCTCCGAACTCTATTTTCCTTTAAAGATGAATCATATACTTTCTCTTTTGACCAAATCTGAACTTTATTTTTATAAACTTTGAAATTTTAAAAGTCTTGTCTAAAGTTTTAAACATAATCTCTTAAAATAAGTAATGTTTTTCCTTTATTTATTCATGCTTAATATTTGTTTGTAATAGGGTAGGGCTTTGCAATTGCAAACTTAAATTTAAAGATGAAAATACTTATCGTTATTTGTGCATTATAGATTTTAAAAGAAAGGAAAAGTAGGTTAAATAGTATTTGTAGTAAAAATAAATTAAATATAATGTGTTATAATAAAATGATTTTAAAACCTTAAACTTAAGATTTTTTTTAATTAAATAAATAAATTAATTTAAATGTAAGTTGAGTGTGGGTAGCCCTTTAGCCTTGTTTGAATTAGGGGTTTTGACTTCAGCCTATTTGTTTCATAGTTGTGTCAATGCTGGTGGAGAGAGATATGGATGTTTATATCGATGTAATGTGAAGTGTGTTAGCACATTAGGGTGATGAATCCAACTGAATGCATGACCCCAAAGAGGTAGTCATACCATTGCAATGGACACAGATGTATTTCCTGCGACATTAACCTATTTCAGCTCTATGGCTGGAGATGATAAGCCAGCAAGTTAGATTGCTCTCCCATCCATACATAGCGTTTTTCTCTTTTATATTTCATGCATGATTCCTTTGTAAGACAGATGAGAATCCCTGTACTGGACAAAGGTCATGTTTCTTCAAATAATATCACACTGTTCAGATGCACATTCCTGTCAGCATGGTTTGATGTTAACATGTTCACATTGCACTGAGTGCGGATATATATCTGGAAGTGAGCATTGGTGTGGTTGCAGATCTTTAGCCTGGAATCCAGTGCCTTGAAGATCTTTTACAGGTGTCGTCTGGGTGGTCTACCTATGCTCGACATTCTAAGATTAAAAATTAAAGTTAAAAGTAAATAAAATAATGATAATGAAAAAAAAAAAGCATAATTTATTTTTTTAAAGTTTGTGTCGTCACTTATATATATATATATATATATATATGTGTGTGTGTGTGTGAATAAAATCTTTTTGGGTTATTACTACTGACAGTGATTGCTTTTATTATTGTTTATTAAAAGAAATATATTTAATAAATGTTTTAAACCTCTGCTACTTTATGAGCTAGTGACTAGGGCTGGCGGTCGTGATCTTAACAGCATGTATTGTAACAGTCAAGTTTGTACATTCGCGTAACAGAATTCAGAATCCAAGCAAAAGAGACTGAAGCTGACCAGACTAGGACTGTAACATCCCAAGTCCGACCGCACTTCAACTCGTAAACCAGGATTCCAAGACTCACGACCTTACGAATGACCACCTTGAAATTACGCGTAGTATATCTCTTTCCACACGGCCGACATAGGTCACGGAGAAGCAATGAGACTCTGATAATTAAAAGAAAGGTTCTTAATTGACTAAAATATCACTAATTTAATTTAACTTAATGCATAATTTTCACATATATAGACTATAAAGGATAATTAGAATTGGATTGAATTAAATCAATAACGAAACAGAGAACGAAATACATTAAATTAATTATATATTTATTTACAACTCATAGCTATATATCACTTATTTACAATAGTATTCAGCGTAGAATGTACAAACATTTGGTAATTCAAAATCACTTCACATAAGTAATCATTAAATTGCATAGATGAGTTTAACATGTGCCCATCTTAGGAATTGTTTACAATTGATACATAATTAATCACTACGTTATGTCTATAAATCTCGATAAGCCAAATCCTATTACATTTGTGGCTGGTATATAAATAATTATATTAAACTTTGATCATGGATTTATTTACTAAAATACCCAATATACTTTAATAACGAGCGCATAAACCAGCTCAAGTAATGATCGATCGAACATGGCTTTCGAGAGAAAATTTCAGAATGCTGAAAGCGTTATATAAAGGTGGGAGAGTTGGCTGAAATAAGATTTTACCAATGCGCTATGGCACAGGTAAACAATAATAGGACCAGTCGCTCTGCGGCTGGCTGAAATAACTTCAGGGTTCTTGCGACAAACGCCGGTACCCTGTAACCGATCGCAATGCTGCGTGAAAAGGAACATTGTGTTCAGGAATGGCGGGGGTCTTACGTGCTAACCTGGCCTTGGCTCAGGCTTCGCTACTGCTCTACCCTATAAGAGAAGATGTGCTGGCAACGCCGTGGCTCCATCTTAAGATACGTATATTACGTATAGCAGCAAAACGAGAATAATTTTATAAAATAAGATCACATCCGCCAAGCAAAGAATAGTATATTTCATACTATGAAATACGAGTTAATAGCATATTAGCTCTATCAAATTGGGACCAACTCTTGCGTAGCCTGATAATAAATGTCTATGCTACTAAAGGGAATATTATTACATCTGTACTTTGACATGTTCGATCTATTAAGTTACTTATAGATAATAAATATTTAAGGAGGGAAAGTATATTTCTATGGACTTAAGAATTTAAATGTCAAATATACTTATAAATACGATCAATGTTAAATTTAATTCTAAATAAACTTATAAGGTTAAGTTTTTAACTGGTTGATTATAAAAGAGCCACATTTCACATATTAAATCATTTAAATAAAAAAAATAGGATTTCGAAACAGCGCAGAAAGTTGACGCTATAAATAAATTACGCGAAGATTTTCAAATAATATCTTCTTAAAACATAAAAATAAGTGCCTACTGTTTCGAAATATTGGCATATAAAATATAATAAGCATTTAAAATAAACAAAGAAATATAGACACAACCGCAGTGATATAACTTTAAACTAAACACATAATGCACTTTAAATGAAAGGAAAATATAAATAAGTCAGATTATTTAAACTTTAACACATTAAATTTTGGATAGCAATTGACATATTAAACTATTAAATGGATTTTAAGTTTTGATTACATTTAGCTTTATCATTATTTTAAAAGGAAAGTTAGCTAACTTAGATAGATATTATTACATTTAGAATTACACAGAGCTCTGCGGTTTGAAAAATAAAACGGTACCGGTATGATTTATCTGCAAGTTCTTGGCTGTTGGTTTGGTTTAGTTTGACTGGGCGGCATCATCTTTCCCATTATGTTAGGCTCGTCTCTTCTATCGGCATGATGGTGGTTTAGGCATTTCGACGAGAGAAACCCCGTTCTCCCGCGGAGTCACAGCAACAAGATGCCCGCTTTCAGCCGGACATGTTCAAATTAACAATTGTGAATACTGGCTACAACTCTCACTAACAATATGGCTGTTCTCCTCTTGTTAAAAAAATACAGAGTATTTATATGTTTTCCTTATCGGAATCTCCCGCCTCAAGACTCAGGAATTTAATTAAGTGTTTTTCAATTTATAATTCAGATCTTCGATAACTTATGTTAGAAACATTCCATAAGCTATTATTATAATTAAGATTTTTCGTTGCAAACAATTGTCCAATTTAGATTTTAAAATAACTTAAATCTTATCTAAGGAGATTTTAATTAGTAAATTTTGAACTAGTTTTACTTTTTACGAATTCCAGGTGTGGTCATTAATGACACTTGTTTACAACCAAAAATCTTTTAATTACTTGACCAGCTTTTATTTTTAATCTTACATATAATAGAAACTCTTTCTATTTAAAAACAACCTTTTAACATTTTTTTTAAAACGAAAACATTTTTAACATATTTATTAAAAATAATTTACAAATATATTTTGATATAGCTTTTAAATATATTTTCGAGAAACTTTTCCCTGAAATATATTTAAAACAAGAAATCTTTTAACAATTTTTAAAGAAACATTTAATAGTATTTTTAGATAACGGCTTTTACATATTTTAAATCATGTCTTTCTTCTATATAGCACAGATTATATATCCACATACGAAATTACAATATTAAACAACAAAATTAATAATTTACTCTTAACTTAAATAATATAATAACCATTTTTAGAAATCTTAAATAACTTTAGGACGCTATAATTTTACTAATCCTATCTAATTATAGCGTTCATTCGCACGTAAATATATAATACTGTTTATACGGACATGAACGAATTTTATATTTATTAACATTTAAATAGGTTCGAACTTAGCACAGATGAGAGTGTCATTAGGTTTGATGGTGAAACGGAAAGGGATTGGAGATTTCCGTTTCATATCAGTAAACTTAGTAAAAAAAAACAAATAAAAAAAAAGACTTTACTTATATAAACACAGAGGTAAATTATGGTTTCTTTCAAAATATAAACTCATGGCCTAATCCTACGCTAAACCTATGGTAATACATCATAGTAGATTACACTATCATAATACATTTAGTGCTTCTAACAATTATCAACACATATTGAAATCATCGGTTATTAGTAAATATTTTAAACTTAAACAGATATATCCCCAAACGAGTATACATCTTAGTCAAAAATAAAAGATATGTTTTTATATATATAACATATAACGCGTGTAATATATAAAGGATATAGAGATCAAATATACAGTGTATAATATGTATGTAAGGTATATAAATAAAGTATAACACGGATAATATATAAAGTGTATGAAGATAGAATATAAAGTGTATAATATGTATAAGGTAACATATAAAGTGTTAATATATCTAAGGTATATAAACAAAATATAAAGTGTATAATATATAAAGTGTATAATAAAATAAAAAGTGTTAATATATCTGTATAAAATATGAAGTGTACAATATATAAAGTGGGTGCACCTATAAAGTGTATATAGATAAAATATAGAGTGTATACTATATAAATATAAAAGGGTATGTGTATATATAAAGTGCATAATATATATATAAAAGGTATATAAATAAAATATAGAGTGTATAATATATATATAAAGAGTATATAAAAAGATCAATCACACACACAAAAAAAAAAACTAACAATTTAAATAGGATCTGGTGGTACATTAATTAACTCTTCTTTATCTGATATAAAACAGCACCCGAATATAATGTCATCCTCTTCATCTGATGTCCATCCATATCCCTCATACTCATATTCCCATCTCAGAGTCGGTTGTGCTGGGTGCATTTCTAGACTCCGTGCAAACTCACTTCCTTCGTAAGGTATTTCATGGCTTAGTCCGACCTCATTTTCCTTTAACTTAGAATCTCGACCATCTGGGTCGTTGCACATGGCATAAAATTCTCTTATTTCTGGTCCCAATTCCATTGTAGCATTCTCCACTTGGATCTCAGCGTGCGAAACGTCTGGAGGTTCCTTCTTATTCTTATCACTCTCCTCCACCACTTCCTGTGTAAATTTGACATTTTTTTCATTTTTGCTAGTCTCCTTCGAAATAGCAAGTGATTCTCCCCATTCCTGGTCCTTCTGTATTCCCTGCAAGTCCTCTTCCAACGCAATTTGCTCTTGGTATATAAACAACCTATTATTTCCCAAATCAATCCGACATCTGTGCTGGTTCAAAAAATCACTCCCTACTACCAAACTATATATTAACTTAGCCATTACTAAAAATGTGTGGCCTAGAGTAGTTTGACCCCACTCCAACTCCAACCATACTTGCTGTCTTTCGGTCTTGGTCTTTCGACCGTCTGCTAGGATTATGGCCAATGCTTTCATCGGCAACGTCGGTATATCAGGCATCTGTTTTTGCACCTCGGTCAGCCATTCTTTTGACACGAATGACACTTGGCTACCTGTATCCAATAATGCACATACTTTCATTTCGCCAGCTCTTACTTGCACTATAGGACATGGTTTAAGTGGAACTTCTGGCCGGGTTTCATCTAAATCAATGATTACAGATATGATGGAATCCACCATCGCTATGTTCCCTTCTTTATCCACTGGACTCCGGTAGGAGGAACTGACTAACGGGGTCCCCTGTGGTTTAACGACGTCTGGGGTCTATAGGGTTCTTTTACTCTCGTTTGATTTCGGGATTCCCATCTAGGCGACCTACTAGTCATCATCGTTTGACATCTTGGAGGATCGATTCGCCGCATCTTCTCCGGTGGTTCTTTAGGTCCTGGTGTGAAATCAATCATTGTTAGAAACCCTACCATGTCTTCTATTGTCCTACTCCGACAACCCATCATTAGTTGTTGTATTCGATTAGGCATGTTTTGCTGGATAATTCTGATCATCTGTGTCTCGGTGAATGGGAAGGCCGTCAAGGATCGGAGGGAAGCTATCTGCCTCAGAAAAAATTGAGTATGGGTCTCCTTTACTATCGATCCATAGGTTTCCCTGAGTATACTATGGTAGATACCCTCCTGGCGCTCCTCACTCCAAAACGTTTTGTGCATGGCATCCGTATATTGCTCAAAATTTTGCGGCTTCTCATCACAACAGTCCCACCATGATTTGGCGTACCCGTATAAATAGTGTATAGATAAGGCTATCTGATCAGCCACTGGGATTTTCTGAAACCTGAAAAGTTCCCTTAAACTTTCTAAATGGGCCTTTGGGTTTTCTCCCACTTCTCCTTTGAAAGATTTTACTTGAATAAATTTTGCTAAACTTAGGTGGCTACCTATTGATGGAATGCCCAGTCCAAGTGTGTCTGCAACTAACTCACTGCTATCTGGGTTGGCTATCTGCTCATTTCCTTTGCTTATGACGCTTTCTGCCTTGACATTTCTTTCCTCCTCTCTAAGAATATCTTTAGCGTCCCCCACTGACAGTTTTCTTTTGCACGGGTTCTCGGCTAAATGACTAATGGCTAGACTGTTTTCTTCCTCGGCTGCTACTTGACTTCTATAAGCCAGGCCTTATTTTAATCCATATATTTCGTCCCGGACCTCACTATATGTGTCTTCATATTCCTGAAACTTCCTGCCAAGATCTGTCTCCATTTTATTAAACTTCTCCCCTATATCCCTCTCTTGATGCTCAACCTGCTCCCCCATGGCCTTGATTTCCTCTTGGATTTTCACCATTTCATTTTTATTTTCTGTCCTGGTTGTATCCAGCATTTCTGTGAATTCAAACTGTATTTTTTCACAATTCTGTTGGCAGCTAAAGGATACTTCCTGCAGGCCTTTACACAGCATTTCTTCTAAGTCTTTTCTAATCTGTGCTGTTCCTTCCTCACATCGCCTGCCCAAAGCTTCAAAACGTCGTTCCATTTCTAGATTATTTCTATGATCTCTCTCTTCTGCATCCTGTCTATTTTTCCTATCTCTCTCTTCATGTTGTTCCTGTCTAGATTATTCCTATGACCCTCTCTTCTGCATCCTGTCTCCGGTATTTCCATTTTAAGTTGCTTTACTAGTGACTCCATCATTGAGTTCATATTCCAGCATTGTTTCTTAATTTCTTCTATGGGTCTCTGTTCAGATCCCATGGTGTCTGACTTTTCTGACATGGCCACGCTTTGATGTATCGATGCCTTTTCCCTAATCTGGCTCGTCCTCGCTTCACCTTCCTTGTCTCCGTCTGTGCTGCTACTCTCTTCCATAATTTCTTTTCCCGATCTTAATATAATACCCCTACACATTCCTTCTTTTCCTGTTTTCCCTTCATCCCCTTCGCTCACTACTTCCCTTTCTTCTTCCATACTACTATCCATTTTAATATACGTTTTAATATACTAACAAAAAAAAAATTTTCTCTTTTTAATGGCTCAATTTGTTTTTGCTAAAGTTTCTTGGTTTTTTGTTTGCTTTCCTAACTCGGCTAATTGCTGCACTCCACAAAGAAAACGATCTGTCTCCTACTCATCTCAACACCTATGCCTAACTCTATTAATACACCTAACTTCTCGCTATACATTCGCTTGATGCCCACCCAACATTTAACTAACAGTGAAATAAATTTAACATATATAACAAAAAAAATTATAAAATACAACTCACCCTTGGCCTCTTGCAGCTGTTTTTTTTTTTTTTAAATTTTCCACGGTTCATGGTTATAATTTAATTTACACGTCTGTGCTAGTTTCGAACCTTTAAGATTTGATTTGACCTTACATTTATTTCATTCTCTTTCTCGTTCAATCCAATTCATAAAACATAAAACAAATAATAGACCCCCCTTTTTCTCTCTTTACTCCTGATGACAAAATTTATGTGAGAACGATTTGACATTTATTCAAATCATCCTCGGGCGCCAGTCACAGTGAGCAAGAAAGTTTACACAACATATATTATAAATCCCCTTAAAAATTCTACTATGCATCTATATAAATAATTTTTATATAATAAAATAATAATCTATTCAGAGTATGGAATTAATTGACGTTCAAACTCAGGGGGAAAAAATCTATACATATACATTATTTTGGAAAACGAAAAAAAAAATTAATTCAAAATCATTAATTTTAAACAAAAGAATTTTATCTCTATACTCAATCTCCTCAGAAGTGGAAATAAGTTACTACAAACCCGGGGGAAAAAAAAATCTTACATATATACATTATTTTAAAAAAAAATTGACTCAAAATCGTTAATTTTGACCAAAAGAATTATATATATATACTCCATAATCTCTTCAGGGGTGGAAATAAGTTACAAGCCCCACGATTTTGGGCGTCCAAACCCGGTGAAAAAAAAATATATAACTTTTTTTTTAAAAATACATATAACAGACTTCAGTACTCAGGGTATGTGGGTGTTTATGACGAAGCCCCAGTTGGGAAGCCAAACCCGGTGAAAAAAAAAATACTATGTAACAGTCAAGTTTGTACATTCGCGTAACAGAATTCAGAATCCAAGCAAAAGAGACCGAAGCTGACCAGACTAGGACTGTAACATCCCGAGTCCGACCGCACTTCAACTCGTCAACCAGGATTCCAAGACTCACGACCTTACGAATGACCACCTTGAAATTACACGTAGTAGATCTCTTTCCACACGGCCGACATAGGTCACGGAGAAGCAATGAGACTCTGATAATTAAAAGAAAGGTTCTTAATTGACTAAAATATCACTAATTTAATTTAACTTAATGCATAGTTTTCACATATATAGACTATAAAGGATAATTAGAATTGGATTGAATTAAATCAATAACGAAACAGAGAACGAAATACATTAAATTAATTATATATTTATTTACAACTCATAGCTATATATCACTTATTTACAATAGTATTCAGCGTAGAATGTACAAACATTTGGTAATTCAAAATCACTTCACATAAGTAATCATTAAATTTCATAGATGAGTTTAACATGTGCCCATCTTAGGAATTGTTTACAATTGATACATAATTAATCACTACGTTATGTCTATAAATCTCGATAAGCCAAATCCTATTACATTTGTGGCTGGTATATAAATAATTATATTAAACTTTGATCATGGATTTATTTACTAAAATACCCATATATAATTTAATAACGAGCGCATAAACCAGCTCAAGTAATGATCGATCGAACATGGCTTTCGAGAGAAAATTTCAGAATGCTGAAAGCGTTATATAAAGGTGGGAGAGTTGGCTGAAATAAGATTTTACCAATGCGCTATGGCACAGGTAAACAATAATAGGAAAAGTCGCTCTGCGGATGGATGAAATAACTTCAGGGTTCTTGCGACAAACGCCGGTACCCTGTAACCGATCGCAATGCTGCGTGAAAAGGAACATTGTGTTCAGGAATGGCGGGGGTCTTACGTGCTAACCTGGCCTTGGCTCAGGCTTCGCTACTGCTCTACCCTATAAGAGAAGATGTGCTGGCAACGCCGTGGCTCCATCTTAAGATACGTATATTACGTATAGCAGCAAAACGAGAATAATTTTATAAAATAAGATCACATCCGCCAAGCAAAGAATAGTATATTTCATACTATGAAATACGAGTTAATAGCATATTAGCTCTATCAAATTGGGACCAACTCTTGCGTAGCCTGATAATAAATGTCTATGCTACTAAAGGGAATATTATTACATCTGTACTTTGACATGTTCGATCTATTAAGTTACTTATAGATAATAAATATTTAAGGAGGGAAAGTATATTTCTATGGACTTAAGAATTTAAATGTCAAATATACTTATAAATACGATCAATGTTAAATTTAATTCTAAATAAACTTATAAGGTTAAGTTTTTAACTGGTTGATTATAAAAGAGCCACATTTCACATATTAAATCATTTAAATAAAAAAAATAGGATTTCGAAACAGCGCAGAAAGTTGACGCTATAAATAAATTACGCGAAGATTTTCAAATAATATCTTCTTAAAACATAAAAATAAGTGCCTACTGTTTCGAAATATTGGCATATAAAATATAATAAGCATTTAAAATAAACAAAGAAATATAGACACAACCGCAGTGATATAACTTTAAACTAAACACATAATGCACTTTAAATGAAAGGAAAATATAAATAAGTCAGATTATTTAAACTTTAACACATTAAATTTTGGATAGCAATTGACATATTAAACTATTAAATGGATTTTAAGTTTTGATTACATTTAGCTTTATCATTATTTTAAAAGGAAAGTTAGCTAACTTAGATAGATATTATTACATTTAGAATTACACAGAATTACACAGAGCTCTGCGGTTTGAAAAATAAAACGGTACCGGTATGATTTATCTGCAAGTTCTTGGCTGTTGGTTTGGTTTAGTTTGACTGGGCGGCATCATCTTTCCCATTATGTTAGGCTCGTCTCTTCTATCGGCATGATGGTGGTTTAGGCATTTCGACAAGAGAAACCCCGTTCTCCCGCGGAGTCACAGCAACAAGATGCCCGCTTTCAGCCGGACATGTTCAAATTAACAATTGTGAATACTGGCTACAACTCTCACTAACAATATGGCTGTCCTTCTTGCTAAAAAAATACAGAGTATTTATATGTTTTCCTTATCGGAATCTCCCGCCTCAAGACTCAGGAATTTAATTAAGTGTTTTTCAATTTATAATTCAGATCTTCGATAACTTATGTTAGAAACATTCCATAAGCTATTATTATAATTAAGATTTTTCGTTGCAAACAATTGTCCAATTTAGATTTTAAAATAACTTAAATCTTATCTAAGGAGATTTTAATTAGTAAATTTTGAACTAGTTTTACTTTTTACGAATTCCAGGTGTGGTCGTTAATGACACTTGTTTACAACCAAAAATCTTTTAATTACTTGACCAGCTTTTATTTTTAATCTTACATAGAAACTCTTTCTATTTAAAAACAACCTTTTAACATTTTTTTTAAAACGAAAACATTTTTATCATATTTATTAAAAATAATTTACAAATATATTTTGATATAGCTTTTAAATATATTTTCGAGAAACTTTTCCCTGAAATATATTTAAAACAAGAAATCTTTTAACAATTTTAAAGAAACATTTAATAGTATTTTTAGATAACGGCTTTTACATATTTTAAATCATATCTTTCTTCTATATAGCACAGATTATATATCCACATACGAAATTACAATATTAAACAACAAAATTAATAATTTACTCTTAACTTAAATAATATAATAAACATTTTTAGAAATATTAAATAACTTTAGGACGCTATAATTTTACTAATCCTATCTAATTATAGCGTTTGTTCGCACGTAAATATATAATACTGTTTATACGGACATGAACGAATTTTATATTTATTAACATTTAAATAGGTTCGAACTTAGCACAGATGAGAGTGTCATTAGGTTTGATGGTGAAACGGAAAGGGATTGGAGATTTCCATTTCAGTATTTGTCTACTCTATAAATTTTCTAGATTCAAATGGCCGAGTAGAGCCCTCTGTTAGTAGATAAGGTAATACTGGTAATTTCATTTCAATTCCTGACCGTTATTATATATATAATGTTAATTTAACTGGTACATAAATATTTACTTTGGGAGTTTTAAATAAATAAATAAAAAAAAAATAGTAAGAGCAAAAAGATCTTATTTGAATTTATTTTATTGAAGAAATTCAACTAAAAGTTCAGTGTTTAAAAGTCTCTGGGAATAATACATTTTGTCTTGATCTTTCTGAGGCCAATAAGAAATTCAAAAAATGTTTTAATTGTAGTTAAAATTCCATTAAGACAATCTTTTTAACCTTGTTTAAAGGCTATTGTTCTTATTCTTTAATTGAAAGGAGATCAAACAGTTCTGGTAATGCCATGCTTAGTCCATCCGCATAGGTGTAAACAATTGTTTCTTGAGGGTTTCCTTTAGTAATGATAAGTTTTGTTGTTTTTATAGGTAGTTATATTTTATTGTGAATAATAAAAACTTTATTACATATATTTCAAACAGTTTTATATTATTACATACAAATATATGCAATAAAACTCTAATTTACATAATGCTATACTAAAATCATGTAAACAAATGTCACAATAACATTTAGTTGTGACAATTAAATTATTAAAAATCCATTACTGCTTTGTCTTTATAATCTTGGTGGTGCAGTTGAATAATTTTATGCATAGAATGTTGTAACATTTGATTGCATGTAGAATTTCCAATCTTGAATAATTAACTAATTACTAAATTAATACATTTTTCATGACTCTTAATGTGGATGACCATTGAATTAGTTGTCCCATATATATATATATATTGTAACGAGCACAGACGTTCGTTACATTGTTTTTTTTTTTTATCAAACATGAAAGTAAATTAAAAAGTTCGCATTTAAAAATTTTCTTTAAGAATTAAAAATTGAAATTAAATATCATCTTAAACTCTTATATATTAAATCGCACAGATAAAAAAAAAAAATTATTAAAATAAAACTGTATTAAAAATAGAAAAGGTATTTTAAAAACAAAAACTTAAAAAGATTTAGAGATAAAAATATATCTTTGATTTGGAAAACAGGTTAATTAATCAGAAATGAAAATGATTGTTAATTAGTTAAATGTAAACCAGCCTTGGGCATGTAAGTGTAAAAACAGCGGTCAGATAGGAAAACAATAGAAACTTTTAGCAAATGAAATAAATCCATTGGGAAATCGGACCTCAACGAAAAGGATCATCACATCGATGACGTAATGTTAAGTCAATCTTTCAAAGGAATATAAAAGAACAAGTTTGGAAATTATTAGTTAGTGAGTGATCATGATTATTACGATGTGACAGATAGGTGTTAGTGCGGAGGTGCGGGAGAAGAGATTGAAGGACGCACGTTCAATCCCTTCAGTTTTGCTAGTAAAGAAAGAGAAATGAACTATCGTTTTTCTACATTGAGGACCAGTTAAAACAAAAACCTCCGGATGAATAAATAAAACAACGGCTAAATGGATACCAATCTTAGGACGGCGTGGGAATTCACGTTCATGGCAAGCAACTGTAAAAGATGAACATTTTAAACCGTAAGAACTTTATAAAAAATGAACATTAAATTAAACTTTCCAAATTTAAATGATTGCAATATTATCCTATCTGACCAACTTAATTTATTAATAATGTTATTTGATGTATTTCTTTTTTTATATATATTTAAAATCATTTCCATTTATTTATTTACTTTTTTGTTCTTTAAGTTTTATTATGATTTCTGTTTTCCGTTAAGGTAAATTATATAAATGTTAAACTTAAGTCGGGCGTGAATGGCTGTATAGATTTGTAAAGTTATATTAGGGGAGGGTAATCTTAGGTTATTTGGTTCGTGGTTAAATTGGGTCAATGGATTGGATATATTGGTGTGATTAGTAGATGTAATATTGATTCGCTACGGGCAGAATCGTTTCATATGCCGCACACTTCCATTTGCCTATGGAAGGAATTATAAGTCGGATACCGCAGTTCCTTTCTATGGAGTTTTTTGTTTTATTGCACTTCTTTGCAGATAGATGTAATATTCCTATCTCATGAGAAGCAATTTCTTCTCTTAACTTTTTGTGCTGCCGTATTTTATTACATTGAATACATCGATATATCAGATGAATTGATGCCAGTTTGACTACGAATTTTAACCTAAGGTTAAATAGGGATAAAATGTTTATTTTCAAAAGCAAATTTATGTGGTCTATTCATGCTCGACCCTAAATAGAAATGCATTAAATTTAAGTTGTTTATAGACGCTTGCATGGATTGTTTATTGGTTAACTATGTTTGCGCTTCCATATTTGATCAAAATATATAGACATTCGATAAATAATGATACCTTACGGTGAGTATCAAAAATGTATTTATTCGGATGTCTTTTAAGTTATTGGTGACAATGCAAGTATCTTATGGTGAATACTATTGGGTTACGTATAAATTTCCCTCCGCAATTGTCAGTAATCAATAATTTTGTATTTTGATCGTTTATGTTTACTTTGAAATGCGTTTAACCGTGTAATCTATGTAACCGATCTATAGCAACATATTAAAACAAGCTTTTATGATCCCATATGTGCGAACTTAATTAAAATGTAAAATTAGAATATAATAGTAATTAAATGTAAATTAAAGTCAAAAATCAAAGTTAAAAATGTAGGTTAAATTTTGAAATGTAAAACTAATACTAAAATAATTTTAAATCTTATATATATATATATGTGCATAAATAAATGTTTGTATGTTAATTACTGGCAGTGGCTTAGTTTATTACTCTTAGATATATATTCTTAGATTATATTATTTAATCTCTGCTATTCCACTGAGCTAGTGACATGGGCTAACGACCGGATGCAAAAAAAAAAAAAAAAATTTTTTTTGACTTACGTATCTGCCTACTTTATAAATTTTTCTAGGTTCAAATGCCTAGATGGCGCCCTATTGTGCAGTTTACGTTAAGGCTTTCTCCGGATCGTTACAATATATATATATATAACCATTAGAAACCAGTAACCACTTAAACATACCAATATAGATAGTAATCACTATTTCTCACTGTTGTCAAGGCAATCTTTTTTCTTTTAATAATATATATAGATGATCAAATTTAGAAAGTTTCTAAACAAGACTAAAAGCTGCAACCCAGATGTAAACATTTAATTTATATATGACATGACTTAGTCCTAGTATTAAATGAGAGACTATTTCTTAATAATTTTAAAGCCCAAGCAAGCAAAAACTTTTATGTCAAATATTTATAATATAATTAAAGTGTATATGCAATATCCAGTCTTGGCTAATTAGCCACATAATGATAATAAACTTTTCTATATCTGTAAAATTTTCTTAACAGCATTACATATACTATTGTGGAAGCATTGTATTTAATTATTATAAAAATATTTAACTTAAAATTCTTCATTTGCATGATTATAATGCTGTGTTTACATATCTGGGCTGTAATGAATTTCATCCTTGTTTTGATACTTGTTAGATTTCTTTATCACTAAATAAATCTTTTGCTGAAAATTCTTCATTTGTATGATAATAGAGAAATGAAGATTAAGAACATCTACATTCGAAGAATATTTATTTTATTTCACATTAATCCGGTCATTGGATGTTATTAACAGTTTATCATTTAAGGATAAATGGAATCATCATTGTACCAATGGATTGGTGATATGCTTCGTAAGAGATCTTCATTGGGATGATGAACTATAGACTTCAATATCTACTCTCAACTCTCTTATAAATAAGTTTCCTTTATTATTTATTTATATATATATATATATATTATAATAATGCTTATATTATTTTAATATGTTTATTATTATTATTATTATTATCTTTATTTCAAATTTGGCATCACATCATATATATCTTAAAAGGAAAATTATATTTATTATTAAATATAATTAATTGAAAGCTTAACATAATTCATCAAATTAGATGAGGGATATAAAAAATAGTTATTATTTGACAGATATTTTAAACAGGATTATATTGTGTTTACTACGTAATATTGTAAACGTTTAATGTATTTTTATTTATTAAAAATACATATAATATATAAGTTATACAATGGCAAATAATACTTATATATGGGTAATTGTGAAGCATATAAATAAGAATGATAAATAAATTAATAAGTTACATAAATTATTAATTTTTGAACCCAGATAGTGTTTTTATATATCTGTTAATTTAAGCTATTTTCTTTAATTTTTGAAAGTTTATTATAGTATTGAGTTTTATCATAGGGTATTAAATAAAAA
This sequence comes from Epiperipatus broadwayi, assembly GCA_028023455.1. Lineage (NCBI taxonomy): Eukaryota > Metazoa > Onychophora > Udeonychophora > Euonychophora > Peripatidae > Epiperipatus > Epiperipatus broadwayi. Next base: position 78,637 of record JAQFVV010013563.1, on the reverse strand, counting down.
AATATCATTTATTAATATTCTTTTAAAATGATAAAATTCATCCGTATTTATTTATTAATATTTTATTATCTATTCTATTATATTTTTTATTGTTTATTAAATATTGATTTGTTAACGTGATCTCTTTGTCTAATCATTATTGAATTATATTATATATATGCTAGTATTATAAATATCATATGAATAATAGTTATAATTAATGCTTATATAAAGGCATATGAAATAATTTGTTTTGAAATTATTCCTGAAAAGAGCTAATTGCAAATTCTCCGTGAGTTTGAATATCGTGGCATAATGGTGACTGAAAGAGGGATGAAAGATGGATGACCTGGTCTAAATTGTATTTAAACTTATTTAAAGATTATTGAGCTAGCATAATAAAGATATATATATATATAATCATGGATTTAGTATTTCATCGATTCATTTCTAGCATTCTACTTGAAGACCCAAAGTCCGATTGTAGTGAAATGCGTATCCTCTTTCTAAGGAATTTAATCATCTCTTTATATTTAACAAGACCAACTTAGATTTTAAATATAATCCATTCTGTTATATTTGGTGAACCTAACTGTGAAGCTTTAAGTTAATGATTTCTAAACATTAAATATAATTGATTATATTACAATTAATACATCAACTGGGATGATTAAATGCCGTTCCGTTATATTTGGTGCCTCAACTAAGGCTATCAAATAGGCTGTCCTGTTAAATCTGGTGACCCAAACATTAGGGGCTTCGATTAATTAAATCTCATACCCTGTAGACTGCGTTTTATCTGGTGTGCAACGTTTTAGGCATTGAATCTATAATTTCGATTCATTATATATGATATTTATAATTGCAAGATTAATATAAATAAAAAAAAATGGTAATATATATAATATGATTTAGAGAGATCAATATTTAAATAACTAATTATTAAATTATGTTTTAAACAAGAGTTGAGTGGGATAAAGTTTTATATAGACATAGACGTTTAAAAATATACACATATATTATTAGAACATCATAAGTATATGTAAATAGCATGGGGTGGTAGAGAACTTTACGATATAATATTTTGGTTATAAAAATATATATACACTTAAGTAATATTTGAATTAAGTTAAAATTTGTTATGCTGCGAAGTGGGAAAATGTTTTCAAACAAAGATATTAAATGCTCTAGTCAAATGCAAGATGATTTGCAAAGTGAACTAAGTGATGATAGTAATATTATAGAACAATCATCATTAGTACAAGCACCTGGGGGTTCTACAACCATAATTGAATACCCTCAACAAACACCGAGTTTAGATCAAGTGTTATCTCAAACACAAAATATAGTTGATGAAGGTTTAAATCAATCATCTACAATTGAGATTAGTCAATCATCTAATGTTGGAACAATTCAGCAAATGTTACAAATGTTTATGAATAAATTAGATGATTTAAAAAGTGATTTGAATCAAAAATTGGATGATAATATTAATAGTTTAAAAAGTGATTTGAATCAAAAATTGGATAATAATAGTAAAAAATTAGATAGTTTAAAAAATGATTTGAAGGTTGAAATAACAGGAATTGAAAATAAACTATCTACAAAAATCCAACAATTAAATTTAAATGTGGATAATGTTAAAAAAGATAACATAGAAATTAAACAAGCATTAAATGATTTAAAGAATGAAATTGATGAAAATAATTCAAAATGTCAACAACGGTTTAGTGAGTTCCAAGGTGACATAATAGATAAATTTAATGTTAAATGTGATGAAATGTATAAAAATCAAGGAATTTTTAGGGATCAAGTAAAAGAAGAACAAAATAAAATACGGAATGAAATCCAAGTAGATAGACAACAAACACAAGCAAGAATAGATCAACTATCTACTAAACATAATAATGAGGTAGAATCTCAGAATAATGTATTGGAGACTATTGATCATCAACTTAAAACTTTAGAAAATAAAATGAATTCAATAGAAATTAATACAAATATAGACAAAAATGTATTGGAAAAATTAAGGAAAGATACTACTGAAACTTGGAATAGAGTAAATAAAATAAAGGAATCAACTGATAGTAGATTTTTGGTTATTGAAACACAGATATGTAAAAGAACACCAACTATAGAAATGCATCAGGTTGAAAATAATGTAAATACTTATAGTTATAATCAAGAACAAAATCATGGTGAAAATCATTTGGAGGTCATTCAAAAAGATCCACAACAAGTAATTGACTCTGGTGATAGATCAAATTTTCAGTATCATATAATGCCTGAAGTTGAAAATTATCCTAGTAATTTTGAATTAGAAGGGTTAAACTTAAATACTTATAGGATTAATCATGAAAATCAAACATCAACTTCTCAGTTGAATGTTTTAGAAAAACAAAAGGTATACAACCATTCAATACCAAGTAGTACAATTAACCAATTTGTTAGGTTAAAAATATTCAAAGGATCTCATAATGAATCTCCGATAGAACATATTAGAAGCCTTAATCTTTATTTTTCCGTTAACCGTAGTTTATCAGAAGGAGAAAAAGTGATCGTTGCATATAGTCACTTACAAGGAGATGCATTGATGTGGTGGGAGTCTTTATCACAAACTCCATCTACTTATATGGAATATCAAGAGTTATTAATTAAAAATTTTTGGAATAGAGATAAACAAGAGGCTTTATTGTACCAAATATTCCAAGATAAGTATAAACAGACACCTGGAGAAACCTTGACCAAATTCTTTCGCCGTCAAATAACAAAATTAAGAACACTTAATACTTATCATTTAAGTGAAGGTGAAATGATTAGAATAATAAAAAGAAATTTACCACTTAAAATAGAACAATCATTATTGTGTACCAATATAACAAAAATAGAACAAATAGTAGAACTTTTAAATAGTATTGATATGAATCAAACCAATTTATCAATTAGATTACCTGATAAAAAAAAGGAGGAAGCTTCAATCAATACAATATTTTATAATAGAAGGAAAAATAATAGAAATACCAATTATTGGAAGGGAAAAACATCTCAAAGGAATATACCTTATGACCCCTCTCCCAAAATAAATCGTGATAATTTAAATAAAGTAAAAATAACTTCTTCTAATAATCCAAGAAATTCCCCAAAACCGGGATGTAGTAAAGATATATCTATAGATTCACATAAAACAAACTAAAAGGGTACTTGAGGAAATGTTCCTCACCTCAAGAAACCAAATACCCAATGAGGAACTTGAATTAATCTTTTACACGAGAAATCACTAACATGATGTGTTCATGGAAAGATAAAACACCAAATTTTGTTTTACAAAGTTGCCCTATGATAGAAGTTTTGTTTGAGAGCTTGCTGGTTAAGGCATTATTAGATTCTGGTAGCCAAATTTCTGTGATATCAGAGACATTTTACCAAAAGATTTTAGCAATAAATCCTAATATCAAAATTTTACCACTGAAATCTATGCAGGTTACCATGGCTAACAGTAGAAAAGCTAAGTTAATCCAAAAACAAATTTGGGTTGAGATTAAAATCGGCCAAACAACTCTCTCTCATGTATTTTTAATTTTGAATGGTTTGATTCATAATGTTATTTTAGGGGCAGACTTCCTACATTTGAACACTTGTGTAATTGATTTCTGTAATAAAACAGTTAAAATTAATGATGAAGTCTTAGAGATGACATTGCTTCCAAGATATGATCAAATTGAAGTTGACTCTATAACATCTAGCATTCCAGAAACACTTTTAAAGAGTAAACTCGCAGAATCCAACTTGCTTGGAAGTGATGATATATTAAAATTACGATTTGTTATAAGAGAATTTAATTCTATTTTCTCAGACATACCAGGAGTGATAAAGGGATTCCAACAGAGAATTAGATTAATTCATGATCAACCATTTCAATCTAAATCATATCCTATTCCATACCAATATCGGGAAGATATATCTAAGCAAATTAATAAAATGCTGGATTGGGAAATCATTTCCAAATGCTCTTCACCTTACTGTAATCCAGCAGTAACTGTGAAGAAGAAAGATGGGTCGATGAGATTTTGTTTAGATGCTAGACAACTAAATAAAATTACTGTCCCAGACAGAAATATACCACCGCCCATACATGAATTATTCATGAAATTTGGAAACAAGAAGGTATTTTCCACTTTCGATTTAACCTCCAGCTATTGGCAGATTGAACTTCATCCAGAAGATCGCCAATATACTGCTTTTCGTTATGAGGGTTTTACATACCAATTTAATAGGATGCCATTTGGATTGATAAATAGTGGTGCAGGTCTAATCAGGTGTTTGGATAAGACTTTATCTCCTGAGGTAAAACAAATCATAATTATTTATGTGGATGATGTAATTATTGCATCCACCACAGTTGAAGAACACCTTCAACATTTATCTATATTTTTTAAAGAGTGTTTTCTGAAAGGTATAAAAATTAACTTCAAGAAGAGTACTTTAGTTTCCAACCAAGTAGTCTTCTTAGGTCATATTGTTGGTTGCAATGGGATAAGACCTCATCCAGAGAAGATCTCTGCCATTCAAAACTTTCCTAAACCATCTACTCAAAAACAAATTAGATCATTTTTAGGCCTATGTAATTTTTACAACCGTTTCTATCAGAAGTTCTCAGACCACATGGAACCGTTGCTAAAATTGATTAGAAAAGATGAACGTTGGAAATGGACTGAAGAACAAGACCGTGCATTTGAGAATATTAAAATAGGGTTTTTAAAGTTAACTATGTTAGCTTTCCCTGATTTTAATAAACCATTCATTGTTCAAACAGATAGTAGTGGTTTTGGATTAGGGGTAACACTGTCCCAAATCCAAGAGGATGGCCAACCAGGTGTCCTCTACTTTATTAGCCGGCTCTTGAAAGGTCCAGAAATAAATTACATGGTTACAGAGAAGGAAGCACTAGCAATAGTCTGGGCTTTCCAAAAATTTCGACAAATGCTACTCGGATCAGAGGTGATAGTGATCACTGATCACAAAATCCTTGAATTCCTGAATCACAGTTATCTGACTAATAGTCGTCTAGTTAGATGGAGTTTACTACTACAGGAATTTAATTACACTGTGCATTATTGCAAAGGATCCGAGAATATCGTTGCTGATGTGCTTAGTCAAAATCCATGTAGGTCAGAACAAAATCATTTGATGGTAGACAATGCCTACATTACAAATGTCAATGTGATGGCTGATAGTAATGTAGAGAACGAGTTGGAAAACTTACCAGAGATACAATTTAATGACCCAGAATTAAACCCCAATTATAAAAGTTTTATTAGGGGAGGAAGTTTTGGATGCACCTAAAGATCTTAACCATTTTAAATTAGAACAACAGGTCTTACTATATAAAGTGAATGATAACGTTGATGAGTGGAGGACAATAATACCAAAGTCTTTACGTGACCCACTCATAAAATACATACACTGTCTATACGGGCATTATGGTGCTCATAAGACAGAACATACCCTTAAGAATTGGTTTTACTGGTCAAAAATGTATAAAGACATCTTGAAATCACTCCAGGATTGTCTAATTTGCTTAAGAGCTAAGTCAGTAAACCAAAATTATATTAATTCAATTAATTCTATCATTCCAGAAAGACCAAACGAGATCTTAGCAATTGACTATTATGGGCCTTTGCCTCCATTCAACAAACAAAAATATTTATTAGTCACTTATGATCTCTTTTCCAAATATGTTGCTGCTTACCCGATACCCCAAGCCAATGCTAAACATACAATCAAAGTATTGATTACTCTCCAATTTCCAATGATAGGAAAGCCAAAAACCATACTAACTGATCATGGTACACCTTTTCTATCTAAGGAATGGAAGAAATGGGTAGATATATCAAAAATAAAACATGTGCTAATCTCTATTAGGAATCCACAATCAAATCCATGTGAACGTATTATGCGGGAGCTTGGACATTTGTATAGGACCTATTTAGAAGAGGAGCACAAGGGTTGGGTAAAGCAGACAAAACATGTAGTAGACTATATCAATTGGAGTTTAAATGAATCTACAGGATTCTCACCCATCCGACTACACTTTCATCAAATTATACCTATATTATTTAAAAAATATAAACCTATTATTAATGAACCCAAAATAAATGGAGAAAATGATATTTTACAAGCTCATAAACAACTTGTTAAAATGGCAAATAATAGAAGTCAGAATAAAAAAAAAATGTATTTATGAATTTAAAGTTGGAGATAAAGTTTTGATAAAGACTTTCCATCCCAGCAAACCATTGGAGAATAAATACCATAAATTCTTCAATACATATGAAGGACCTTATACTATCGTTAAAAGGGCAAGTCCAAATGCATTTTGGATTAACCAAGAAGGAGAGATTCGTGGTACATACAATTCATGAATTTTAAAACCATATTTTGGCTGCTTATAATGTTTTATAAAGAAATGAGGTGAAGACCAAGATAAGAATTGGGCAGTGTAAACCATACGGTTGTATAAAAAATAATAATAATAGTGATCAATGTAAAGAGAAGTATAGTTAAAAACATTAGCTTTGGTGAGGGTATTCTTTAATGCCTTAAAATAATTAAAACCATAGAGTCAATTCATATTTATAAAAGGATACTCTAGTATTTATTTAGTCCTTTTCAAATCCATAAGTCTTAAAGAAGCAGGAATAAGGCTAGTAAATATATTTGCGGTCCAAGAAGGAAACACATTATTTTTATTTTTTTTTATTTTTTTTTTATAAAAAAAAATATTAACCCATCAAAGTCCTTAATTTTTTTATTTTTGATCATTATCACAAGAATAAAATAGCCCAAGTATTAGGAAGATATAACAGTTTAAAAAAAAAAAAATTCAACCCTTCATAAAATCCAACTATAAATGCAATTAAACTATAAGAATATACTAAAATAGTTGTAAGTGTTTAAAATTTTAACTTAAATTAAAATTTTAAATTTCCAAAGGGAAGGGGAAATATAATAGTAACTTACAGTTATTATTATTGGTCTAACGTGTTTTATCTCTTGTGAAATTATTTATAAATATAAATTTTTATTTGACTATTTTATTATGTAACATATATGTACTATTTATATATACATTTAAGTTTTAAATAATACATAATTGATTATATTACAATTAATACATCAACTGGGATGATTAAATGCCGTTCTGTTATATTTGGTGCCTCAACTAAGGCTATCAAATAGGCTGTCCCATTATAATATATATATATATATATATATATATATATATATATATATATATATATATTATTGTCTACCATTATTGTTATTTAAAATTTACATACACTATAGTTTAATGAGTAACTTATTATTTTTTATATATATAACAATAAAAATAATTAATATAATGGTAATTAACTTTTTATACAATCCTTCAGATTGAATCACATTAATTATATTTATTATTATTATTGTTATTACAATAGGTTTTAATTAACAGACATTTTATTCGTATTATATATTAGTTTTATTGTTATTACAATATATATATATATATATAATAGTAATAAAAAAGTCCGATGTCACATGATATATATATATCTTACATTTACAAATATGTAAAATTAAGAGCATGCTAATAAGTTCTAAACAAGCTTTTTTTTTTTAATTTTTTTTTTTTTTTTGATAAATGCTACTAGCTCGAAACCAGTCTGGTGATAGAGACAATTCTAGATAATGATGATTTAAATGCCTTCTCTTGTAGTAGCATTTATCATAAATAAATTAAAAAATTAAAAAAAAACGAAGCTTATTTAGAGCTTACAAAGAGAACTTAGATATAAAATATAATTAAAACTCTAATGAGCTACTCCTGCATTTAACATGTTAAAATATAATGCACTTTTACCCTAGTTAGCAGTGACTATTGATCTCCCTAAATGCATTATAGAAAAATATTTTACATAAAAATAAGTAATTGTAATGAGTTCCTATAAAGAAAAAAAATAATTCATTACTTTAAATTTAAAATATAAAAAAAATTGAATAAGAAATGGAAAGCTAAATTAAAAAAAGTATTGATTAATGAATAAACATTTTACTTAGTACATTATTAAAAAATACCATCCTATTAGTAAAAGTATATTATTTAAAAACATTTCAATAATTATAATTTTTAAAAAATATTTTTTTATTACAGCATTTTTCTTCTTACCAGTCACAGAATATTTCTTGAATTACAATTCATTGAATTAAAATAAAACTCAAGAAAGAAACACTAATCACAATATAAATTTTAAAATTAAATAAAAAAGTTATTAGAATGCACAAATTAAATTTATTTTTCATGCACTTTATGTTCAATTGTCAAAATATTTTATTTTCCCAATTTCTAACCAATAAAATAGAATTATTTTTTGTGGAGCGGTTTTTTCCTTGAAATCATATATATTTATATTACATGTAGTAAAATTAAATAAGATATACATAAAGGAATCTTATATATAGTTGATTGTTGTAGTTTTAATAATGTATGTAAATGATTAAATCTTATTTTTTCTTTTCATGATCTATGTTTTCAATAAAATAGTTATTAGCTTGAATAAGTTGCAAACATTATTATAAGATAGAAAGTGAATGGCAGTTTAAACTTATATATATCATTTTTTGACAATATAAAGTTGATTATTAGTTGCACAGTGTATGAAATCATTTCTCCCCTCACAATAACTTACAATTATATGACTATTATGATCTCATATTTTTGCATCAGGCAAAATAACATTCATAAAAATTTTAATCCATAAAACTGTTTGAATAAAAATAGATTACCTAATATATATATATTACAAGCAAAGATTTATAGACCTTGTTATACATGATCAAAGTATATTATTTATGGGCATTTTTATTTTATTTTATAGTCATTGAAGATGAAGATCTTCTTTACTTTGGATATGTCATAAATGAAAGCACTGAATATTTTGTAAAGTCACTGAATGAAAATTAAATATAATGCATTTTTTTTTTAATTTTATAATTAAAACAATATATAATAAATAAAATTATATTGCACATTTTTAGCATGAAAATTGTCATTTCATTTTTAAAAGACATAGCTTTAATGCTTGCCTGCCATCTTGAAAAAATGGTGGATATTTAAAAGAAATATTTCAATTTTTTTGTAAAGATTATAATAGTGAATAATCAATTATAAATCAAATTAGTGGATACAAGTTGATGATGATTGCAATGGTAAATTCTCACATAAAGGTGCAACACTAACTGAGTTAAAGTTGTATTTTATTATGATAATGTAACCACTTTGAATCAGTTATATCTTCTTTAAATTAGGTTTGTGAAATGAATCAACAATAAAAAATTTTTCATAAAAAGTATTTTATAATGAATATGAGCATAAAACAATCCAACATTTTTCTTTATCTTTCTTCTTATATACGCTATATTATAATAATTTAAAATAATAATAGTAATAATAATCACTTTCTTTATTTAATACATACAGTATATTTATTATTCAAACATAAACTGATAGTTATAACTGTTCAACAATCTTGCTTACAGCTTATATTGTCTTTAATAAAAAATAAAATAAAATCCATATATTAAAGACTTTTTTTTTATAAGCATAATATAAATTCTGAGGAAGATTATTAAACCATCAAAACTGTCAGCTTATATTTGGATAATAAACAAATTATATGTATTAAGTACATATCGAAAATGATTTTTTTTTCTCATGTGTCATAGCATCAGCCGGAAAGCGAACTCACTAACCCGGGACAACTGCTTCTAAAGCAACTGTCACTGACCTCTCGACCACCAATGCTTGACTTTATTATCTATATTTACTAAAATACGAGTGTAATCTTTATGAGAAAAACGAATTCCATTTTATTATAAACATTATCTTAAACACACTAAAGAGTTACAATATTGGTAGCTTTCATTGAGGAATATGACTGATAATATAATAAAATTAATTAAGACTTCAAAAAAAAAAATAAGTAAAAAAAAATCAAAATATTATGATGTGTGTGTGTGTGCATATATGTATATCATATAATGGTCTGCATGGTTGTTGCAAACTTTACCTTTGTCTTTTGAGCTTTGTTTTATTCCCTGACAATTTTTTTTCCAGAGTTTAGAATGTTCTTATGTCAGTGTTTATTTTTAACGGTTTGCTGTCATTTCTCTTCATAGAGAGAAAAATTGCAAAATTGTTAAAACTAAACACTTTTTAAAAAATATAAATTTACATAAAATTTTAATTTATTGGCGAAATAATATTTCTATAAACGAATAATATAAATAAAAAATAAATAAAACCTGTTTAATAAAAATTAATAAAATGATTATAAATAATTTATTTAATTACTGACCTACTTATCATTACACTCTGTTTTATGTAGTATAGATCTAAAGGCTAACCAATGAGATATGAGTAGACATTAAAACAGCAATTAAGTAATTATTACATTTTTAAAATAGAGAGAAATAAGAGAGAAGAAATGTTTCAAAAATAAATAATTAAATAATATATTATATAAAGTAAAAAAAATTGTTTATGTATTCTTTCTATAAAAAAGTCTTCAAAAATTACATATTAGGTATACAAAGCATTTATTAGTATTATTACTATTAGTAGTAGTAGTAGTAGTAGTTGTAGTAGTGGTGGTAGTATTTGTTTAATTTATGATATGAATTATCTTCCAAAAAAATTTTTAACAGTAGAAAAATAAATTAGCTATTGAAAATTTTAAGATTTTTTTTTATATAAATACACAGAGTATAAGGAAACAGCTTTTTAAGTTATTAGTTCACTTGCATTCACTCGATTATTTATTTGATATAATAATTTATCAGAGATCCTGAGTACCGTATGAATTAGAAAGATATACATCAATTATTGAGTCTAGAACAAATAATAGACCAGGTGATGTTTTAGTTTATTATAAGTCAGATCTTTGCATGGCTTTATTGATCATTTTCTTTCTTCTGAGTGTACTGTTTTCAACTTTATTTTAGGTTCTGACAAATTAACACTTGTTACTTTGTATAAGTTATGCCAATACACAGTTGGTTTTTAATAATGAACTTCATAATTTACTTACTAAGTAAATGATAAGCTTTAAGCCAATAAACATCACATGATCACCACTTCTTATGCTTGCTTATACCTGTTATTAAAACAGGCAAAACTCCAGCTTGCTGTGTGTGGCAGTAAGTATAGTGAGTTTTTCCTGTTTTAATAACAGTTATAAGCAATCATAAGAGAAATGGTGATCATGTAATGTTTATTGGCTTAAAACCAATCCTGCCTAATAGGATAGTGGTGGCTATGGTTATTAAAGAACCAAACACACCAAAATGTATGGGTGCTGAACTGAGTTCAGACCTATATGACTATGTAAGCTGATGAACTTGGATTGAAAATATTAAGGTGTTTTTCAATTTTAGGACTCATAATTTTGTAGTTAAGTGGAGATAAAAGGTGGCTGCTAGAGGGTTGCATTAGATCCTAAGATCTAGGTGCAGTGATCTCAGATCCAAGCCACTGATGAAGGCCACAAGCCAGAAACTAATCTGGGGATATTGAATGAGTAGCCACTAGATGGGGATTTTATGCACAAGCCTTCTGACATCCATTGATTACTCTTGCTTGCTGTGTGTGGCAATACATATAGTGAGTTTTGCCTGTTTAAATAAGTTCATTATTATTATTAGTGACTTAAAAACATAGACATTTCTAGAGAAATTACTTCTGCTGCTCAACGTTATTTCAATGTGCTCATTTTTAGAATTAATTCAATGTTTATTTTATCCTACATGTATTACATCTTCATTATCTTCACTTATTGATCATATCTTTTTTAGATGTCTGAAAAATATTCATTTGAAAACATCATTATTAGAATGGTGTGTTACAAATCACAAAAGAATATTTATTTTAATAAGAATTTTTCTTCTAGAAAAAAATGTTTTACAGTTTTATCTCAGGAACGTTTGCATTTCTTAATTCCCATACATGACTAGAGTCTAATTTTTGAGATGCATAATGTAAATTTGTGCTCTTTTATTCTTTGTTGATAAACTTAAAGATTTTGTTGAATGTTGTTCTTTTCTTAAAATATACGAAAAAGAAGGATTTGAAAATAAATGATTGAATTACGAATAAATTAATATCTAAAGTAAATAAAAAGCAAATTGTGTAAGATTTTGAAAAAGCTACCTGCTAATGAAGATTAAAAAATAAAAATAAATCTATTTAAAGCCAAAATGTTTTCTATTCTATTCAAATTGATTCTTTAAAATCACTCTTTGAACCGTTGTTAATATATATATTTCTTGAGTCAAAGCATCGGCCGGGAAGCGAACCCGCGAACCCGGGACAACTGCTTATAAAGCAGCTGTGCTGACCACTCGGCCACCAACGCTTGACAAAAAAATATTTTTAATGAAAGATTTTTACAATTTTCTAGAATAAAGATTAATAATTATTTGATGATGTTTTGAATAATTCAAAACTAATAGCGGATCACTTCCATCACCATTTTGTACATAGTGAAGAATTATTAAATAATTATCTTACTAATACTTCCAGATCTCAAGTTTTTGATTATGATGAGTCTAAGATGAATTCCTTTTGTTTACATCGAAGAATTTGACATTTTAGAATCTCTTTATAAAATGAGTCATAAGATATGTGTTGGTTTGGATGGTATTTCTGTAAAAATATTAATTGAAAATATTTCCATTCTATTATCAGTATTATATTTTTTGTTTAATTTTTGGATTGTTTAGGTATATTTCCGGATTGCTTAAAATCTTATATTGTTACACTGTTTTATAAAATGGAGAAAAGGAATATTTGGAAAACTACAGGGCTATTTTTATTTTATAAATATTATCCCAAATTTTGGAAATACGTATAAAAAATAGAATTGTTTTGTTTTTTTCAAAAACGTAATTTATTTTCAAATAAGCAATTTTTTTTAAACTAGGAAAATCTACAAAACCGGCTTTATCTGAATATATTTCATTTATCACTGAATATTTAAAAAGAAATTATAAGATTATAGGTATATATTTGCGTTTACCATTGTCTGTGTTATCCATGATTTATTGTTAAACTGAATTAAATTATTTGGGTATATGGTTTAAATCTTATTTAAGCAATAAAACCCAATTTATAAAAGTAACAATATTTCCAGTAATTTTGAAATAATCAGATATGGAGTTCCTCAGGGTTCATTCTTGAACTTTTGTTATTTATTGTTTATATTAATGATTTGCCTATTTTTTTTTTCATTCCAACATTTTTTGTTTTATGAATGATAGTCTGCTGGATAAACTTGTAAATAAGAATTTGATATAAATTGCATAATGGATAAATAAAAATAGATTACTTTTAAGTATTAATAAATGTAAATATATTATTACACTTTCTAAAAAAAATGTTCCAGTAAAACCTATTTTAATTGAAATACCTTATCTAAATCAATTCACATTTCAAAAATTACCAAAACTACAACAATACTTTATCTTGGTTTGATTTTGGATGAACATATTCTTTCCTTTCAAATGAAATTTAGAAAAACAAACTTTTCTATTTTATAAAGTAAGATATTTTTTTTTACATAAATCTGTTCTGTTGAATGTATATAAACACATATATTTACATAAAATAAGATTATGGAGTGGTACTACAGCATATTCCTTGAAATCTTTCCAAATGCTTCAAAATTTTATATTAAAAATTATTTTGTTTAAACCTTTTAACTTTAACACATTTGAATAATATAAATGTGCTGGAATTTTAACCATCAACCAATTATTTATTTTAAACAGTTTGTGTGACTTTCAATTAATAATGATAACCAGATCACATGATTATGGTTTATTACTTGAAACAATATATTTTAAAACACGTTGTAGCTATCAAAAACGTTATTTGGCATTATAATATATATATATAACGAACATTAGAATTAATGTTAGTGACTTACCAATAAATTTTTTTAGGAAACTAATAATAGGTTGGATTATAATTTATGACAATGAAAAACTTTTTATTTTTAATTAATTATTTCATATTATATTAATATTTTTTTTCTCAAGTGTCATAGCATCAGCCAGGAAGCGAACCTGCTAACCCGGGACAACTGCTTCTAAAGCAGCTGTCATAATAAATGATTAATAAAAATTATTAATATAATTCTATACATATGCTACTTTTTAGCAGTAATTGAAGCATTGGAGTTTGCTGTTTTTGTTTTAATGAAAATTCTATAAATCTGAAAAAAATTGAATTACTTCTGAAAGAGGAACAATTGTACTTTATGATAATTGATAAAATTTCATGTTAAAAGAGTAAAATGTTATCCTTTCTGAAGGAAACATTTTTAAAGAATATTTTGCAAGAAATTATTTAAGAAATTGAATCACGGAAAATATTTGCTAAAGCGTTTGATTTATAAAACCTCTCAACCACCAATGTTTGACATATTATATTAATATTTTATGCTTGAAATTTCCCAGTGTATATATTTGTTATGCCCCATGCTTATGTTTTATGCCAATGAGATTGTTTGCTTTAATAAATTAAATTAAATAAATGAAAATTGTTATTATTAGAGAATGATGTGTAATTAATTCCTGGTAATCGTATATAAATGGTATTTTTTTAGAATTACTTAATATTTGACTACTATTTCAAATTCCTAAATGGCTTGATTACTCTTTTATTTTCGCTAATGTTCAAATGTCTTATAACATTATAATATACAATTTCAGTTATTTATGATTCAAAAGAAAGCTGTAGCATAATTTGATTAACTATCTTCATGTTCATTCATATTTATCTATGGTATTTTCAAATTTTTATGAACTGTACAATTTAAAATGTCAATACTTTTTTTATTTTGAAGTTTGTATACTAGTTATATATTCATAGAGATTTATAAAAAATAATATTGATTAAATAGTCATGATCAAACATTTTTAAAGAATCGCTGTTAATTAACATTTTTGAGTTTTTACTACAACTTTGACAAGGTCTTTGGACTTTAGATTGGTTTTTGACAATAAAATAATTCAAAAGATAAAATATTAATAAAATTTATATCTTTATCTTTGGTTTTATAAAGCCATTCTTTGTTTGAGAAACGATAAGCTATCTGTTTTAAATTTTATAAAAAGCTTGAAAAAGATTTTCAGTATTGATGTTAAGCAAGATATCTTCAGTTATCAGAAGTTAAGAATTCTTCCACATTTATATTTTTTTAATCAATATAAAATATATGCAGTTTTATTTATTTATTTATTTTCTATCTATTTAAGATTCCAATATTCTTTATCTCAACCTGTGATTCACTTTATATTTTTATAAGAATATTTAATAAAAAATCAAAGCCTATATTATAATGAATAAAGCACGTGTTGACATCCTTTTGATATCAGGTGGGTTTTCAATTAGTAAACATAAATCATGACGTTACCCATTGTTCATAGCCAAATATAAACATTATATAAATTTGGATAATTTATTTATGTTGTAATGATGGATAATTATTGTACAAATAGACTATTTTAAGTTGAGCTTAGTAAAAAAAAATAAGGAGGGGGGATTCTTTTATTCTTATTGTAAGAATTGTTCAAAGGAGTGGTATTTTCTAAAAATGTTCTTAATTTCAACTTTCTAAATATATATAAATCAACCAGAAACCTGTATCTTTAGTGCACACCTAAGCAAATGCAAATCTATAAGCTGATACCAGGATTTCTAACTCCATTAGACACGCTCGAGGTTTGAATATCTAATATACACATTAAAACTATCAGCGTGAATCTTATTTATGGATTTAAAAAAACTGTCATTTAATTTTAAAGTGCTAAAATAAATGGCTCACGGAGGGCAGATACAAGTTTTTTCTAAATACATTATCAGAATTTATGCTGATAGTTCCAAATGTTTATAAAGTTCTCAAGCCTTTGAATCATCTCATAAATATAAGTTTATCTAAAATATATTTATGATGAGAGAAGAATGGTCTGACTTTTTTATCTCCATTCTAGCGTATGTTGCTATAGATTTGCATTTGCTTAAAATTGCATTAAAAATCCAGTTTATTGATTAATTAGGTTGAATATAGCACAAATGTTACTCATTACACACACACATAAACACATATATATATCTGTGTAATAAATAATTAAATTAGAATATAATTTTGTTTTTAAAACATTGAATAATCAATATAAAAAGTATTTTATAATAATTGAAAGCATGCTCCTGCAATATATTTATTATTTTAAAAAGTCAAATGTTTTGGTCATTTATTTATTATTACATATGTTTGCTATGGCATGATTGTAATCAAGATTAAAACCTGCTTTTTGCTACTTACGGCTAAAAATGTGACGACTTCCAGTCATTCTAAATCGGGTGTTTTTAACACTACCATTAAGATTTTGCATTATTTTTAAAGGTTAAAAAAAGTTCCATAAGATGCTGCCCTCTCTTGAATCATTTTACAAGTAAAAAATCAATAAAACTGACGTTAAAGTCTAACAAAAAAAGAAGGTGATCTTTTCTTGAATATGATTGGCTGCTAAATTTGGACAACAAAGAAAATGGTTGTCAATAACTAAAGACTTACAATTTCTTTTCTTTCATTTCGAAAATGATAAACAAATGTTTTAGATCATTTTAAAAGTATTTTTTGACAAATTATAAATTATTTTGATAAAATATGCTAAAAATAAAATTATTTTAGAAAAATAGTTAAGAGTTTAGCAAAAATTATTTACTTATCCACAACATAAAATTGGGAAAGAAATCACTGATGTCAACAAAACTTTTTGGTTGATGAGTAACGTTTGTTTTAGATTTGCCACTATCGAATATTTTTATAATTATAAATAAAAATTTATTTTGAAAAAACTTTCATAACTTGACAAATTATTAATATACTTTTTACAAATGAAACTAAAGTGAATATAATATTAAAAGATGAATATATTTTGGCGCTTGAGTTTGTGAATTGACCAATTAAAAGTTTAGACTTTTACCTCACTCGGCCAATAAAATAATCAGCAAAAAAGAGGTTAATACTCCAACACTGGTTTATTAAGTATATGTAATGCTCTTATTCCAAAGCAGAAATCAAATTTTTTGAAAGAAAAAAGATTCACCTTGTTCTTTGGATTGAGAGTATTTCATTTTCATTATAAACCAGTATCAGGATATTAATCTTGATCATAACAATATTAACTGCTGAGAAAGTTTATATATATAAATATATATTGTAACGATATATAAATATGTCATTACATTAATTTAAAATAAAAACTTTTAAGTTCGCATATAAAAATAAGTGTATTAAAAAGAAAAAAAAACTAAACGCTAAAATTAAAATGTTTGTTAAACGTATATATTCGCACAGATGCTAAACTTTAAAAATATTTTTTTCATAAACAAAAAAAAAAGTATTTGAACGTATTTTTTTTAATAAAAAAAATACAAGATTGAAATATAAAAATATTTTAATAAAAAAATAACGTAAGTTAAAATAAAAACAGGTATTAATTAATTCCTGTAATCTGTAAATGGAAATGATTGTTTATTAATTATCTAAAAGCTGTGTAATTAAAAAGTCAGATGAAAAGTTAGATAAGAGAAGAAAGAGATTTTAGCTTGACCAATGGAAGCAAATAAAGGCCCAGACCATAACGAAAAAAATAGAACAGTGACGTTTTTGTTCATGGAATCCATAGGAGGATTATAAAAAGAAAAATATTGAGTTCCAGTCAGTTTTCCAACTTGATTTTGGTGAGTCGAGCGACAAGACGCACTTGCCGTCCTCACTCATTTATTTTATAAATGCAAAGACTGTGATACCAGAACAGAACCAGCTAATGCTACCTCCAAAATATCAGACCGGTCTTCCAGGAAAGTCTCCATGGGAATTGCCAACAGGAACATGGACTCTTCTACCATAAGCTATATGAAATGAACAATTATTGAAATCAATTAAGAACTTTCATCAAGTTTTACAAATTAATAAACAAGCCAACTTAAATGTTAAAATGGACTCTTATCTGACTTTTGTAAGTTTTTAAATCAAATTAATAATGTTTAATTTTATATGTTTTCCGATTGATAAAAATCATTTCCATTTTTTTTTCTTTCTTATTGTATAAATTGTTTATTGTTTAAATTTTAAATGATGAAATTTAGGTTGGGTATAGACATTGCATAGATTCGTTAGCGGTTGATAATGTTGTGGTTTTCACATTCGATTAGAATATATGTCAACGATATCACTGCAGGCATCTTACGATGAATGCTAATGGGATTTGTATATTCCCTATGCAAGCGACGTTTATCGATGACTTTGTATTTTGATCGGTTGTGTTTAATTTGGAATGTTTTTGACCGTGGAATCTGTGCAGCTGATCTGTACTCAACATTTTAAAACAAATTTTATAAAATGCATTTGTGCGAACGTATTTAAATGTTAAATTTAAGTCGGGCGTGAATGGCTATATAGTTTTGTAAAGTTATATTAAGGGAGGGTAATCTTAGGTTATTCATTTCGTAGTTGAATTGGTTCAATGGATTGGATATATTTGTGTAATTAGTAGATGTAGTATGAGGTCCGCTACGGGCAGGATTATAGATATACACCACACACCCTCTGTTTGCCTATGGATGGGTTTATAAGTCGGCAGAAGACCGCAGTCCATTCGTATGGAGTTTTTTGTTTATTGTTCTACTTGCCAACAGATGTCACATTCCTGTTGGTGGAGAGTCAATGTCTTCTCTATTTCTACTTATTGTTCAGATGTACTTTCCTGACAGTATAGTATTTTGTGTTGTCGTATCATGCTACATTGAATACATGAATGTATCAGATGGATTGGCACCAGTTTGGTTGCGAAATTTGTGGCCTAAGGTTAAATCAGGATAGAATGTTTTATTTTCAGATGCAAATCTATGTAGTCTATTCATACTTGACCATCTAAATAAAATATTAAACTCATTGAAATTTATGTAAATGTACAATTAAAGAGTAATCTAAAAATCTAAAAAATGTTAAACCTATTCCTCGAATTTAGAATGATTTTATATGTGTGTAAATAAATATTTTTTATGTGTTAATTTCTGGCAGTGGCTTTTATTCTCTTATATTTAAGATATAAAATTTATAGATTTTTATCTCTGTGTCTCCGCTGAGCTAGTGACTTGGGCTAACGATCGGAATATTTAAATAAAGTGGAATCTTAACAGCGCGTATCTGCCTACTCTATAAATTTTTCTAGGTTTAAATGCCTAGATGGCGCCTTGTAGAGCAGATATTGTTTTTGCGGTTAGATTCGATCTTCACTTTCATTTCGATCGTTATAATATATATATATACCATTATATTAAAAAGAATAAATTATGCATATGATATTGAAATGGAAGTAACTGCAATTCATATTGAACTATGCTTAAACAATAATCAAATGTCAATAAACTATAAAAAGAAATGAAATGGTATCCCTTATCTCTTTAGCTCTGATATATATATATATATATATATATATATATATATATATATATATATATATATGAAAAACAAAAACAAGTTATTCATGTAACTTGCTATCACTTGTTATTTATGATCAATAGATGGCATTTTACCAAAAACATCGAACTAAGTGTAAAATTTGTTTACATAAATGACAAAAGAGTCATAATTAACTTTCTCTTTCATTTGCTCACCCTCAGATCAGCTGATTTCAAGCTATTTGCTATTATCAGTGAAGGATAGAGGTAGAAACTGGATCTAAACACTGACTCCAAGTGTTTATGCAAAACGTTTCTATCATTTTGCAAGCGTGAATTTTTCAGACTGGTAAAGTCTTCAAACTCAGCCTAACAAGCCAGATATCTATATGGGTCTGATCTCAGTTCAGTTTCAACACATAGTCAAAGTCTCTGCAATATATATTATTGCAAGAAACCTTTAAAGGTACATTTATAAAAAACAAAAACAAGTTATTCACGTAACTTGCTATACTTGTTATTTATGATCAATAGATGGCGTTTTACCAAAACCACTGAAACAAGTGAAAAATTTGTTTACATAAATGACAAAAGAATCAGAATTAACTATCTCTTTCATTTGCTCACCCTCAGATCAACTGATTTCAAGTTATTTACTATCATCAGTGAAGGATAGAGTTAGAAACTAGATCTAAACACTGACTCCAAGTGTTTATGCAAAACGTTTCTATCAGTTTGCAACTGAGATCAGACCCATATAGATATTTGGCTTGTTAGCTGAGTTTGAAGTCTTTACCAGTCTGAAAAATTTACGCTTGCAAACTGATAGAAACGTTTTGCATAAACACTTGGAGTCAGTGTTTAGATCTAGTTTCTAACTCTATCCTTCACTGATGATAGCAAATATCTTGAAATCAGCTGATCTGAGGGTGAACAAATGAAAGAGATAGTTAGTTCTGACTCTTTTGTTTATGTAAACAAATTTTACACTTGTTTCGGTAGTTTTGGTAAAGTGCCATCTATTGATCATATATATATATATATATATAAGATTACTAAAGTAATCTTATATATATATCATATATATATATATATATATAAGATTACTAAATTAATGGTATTATAAATCAAAGCATGAGTTATTTTAATTTGATTTATGTACAGCTAAATGTTTAAAATCACAATTTAACTATAGTTTAACTGTTTGAAGGGGTTGCTAAAACTAAAGTACTTCTTTGATCTTTCAAATAGTTAAATTGTGGTTTCAGTGCATTTAGTTCTACATAAATGAAATTAAAATAAATTTCACTTTTTGATTTGCTTATATAGATTAGAGCTACAGAGATGAGTAATATTATTTCATTTTTTTCCTACCTTATTCTCTTTTGACTATTGGGTTAAGTATAACCCAATAGGATATGCAGTTACTTTCACGTGAATTTCATAAGTAAGCTATGATAATATATAATCAAGTTTGAGAAAAAAAGTGTACTGAAGAAAAATTTTAAAATATTTCAAAAACACAATAATTATTTTCTTTTCCACAAAGTGAAAAAAAGGGATAAAAGTTTTCAATTTGCATGCTTGCAAACACAGGTATAAAAATCCAGGAATATAACATATTTAGCTTACCTGACAAGTAACACTTAGACAATCCCAATATAGATAACAATTAACAATCTCAAACTATTGTAAAGGCAATTTTCTTTTAACAATAAAGGTGGAATATATGAATTAAAAAATCTAAGAAAGATGGGAGCATAACTTAAAAACTAAAAAAAAGCATTTTCTTTTGTAAAAATTGCAGTGGTAGAATTTAGTAAACTGAATAAGTGATCTATAATACGTTGAAATTGGTTCTACCTAAATGTTATTTACATAATTTCATATGATTCTCATAAACTTTATCAATCTTGTTACTTTCAATTAATACTTTGAATTCCCTATGCAATGTAGAATAATAGACTGATGACTCCAAGTCACTCAATCTATCACTTCAAGCTTTTAACTACCGTATAATATCCTTAGCAATGCATCCATTCTGTTCTATTTATTAAAAAATTGTTAAATATTACTAATTTTTTCCTTATCATTAATGATTTCTTAAAAGAAAAAAGTTGCAATAATACTTTTAAAAAAATTACTAGTATAGATATTTTATTAAGATTACTATCTCAAAAATATCTTGATAAAATAAAAATGTGTTCCTATAGCCCCCCTCCCCCACTTCAAATGTGAGGTCACAATTAAAATAGCACATTTTAATTAAAAAACATGGTTGCTGACTTGTCATTTAAAAAAAGAAAAAAAGAAAATAAGAGTTGGATTACTGCAATGGTGAACATATTGAGCTCAAAAACTAAAAATCTTTGGATCTATTCTCAATTGATAAATATTAAAACAATATGTTAGTTTTGTCAGTTAAATGAAACTATTACGCTCAGCCAGACATTATATAATTGTCATTTTTATATATTTAAAAATTAAGTAATACCGGTTATGAATATATATTACAAGTTATTAAGCAAACGAGAAAATAGTCTGGTTAAGTGTAATAGTTGATATTTTTCTTCTTCTAAAATTGTGTCATCTAAATTGAAGTGATCTTTTTTAACTATGTGTCTCAAATGGTGGCAACAGAGCTGAAAAGAATCATTCTATAACTGTGCTATCTTAATATAACTTTTTATAGGAAATTTCTGTGAAAGTCTAGAGTTACCAGGTTATGATTTTCTTTCTTTTTTTCTACTTGGTTGCTTTGTGGGGTTTGTCATAGGTTGAGCATTCGACTTGAGATTGGGAGGAACCAGGATCGATTCTGGTGCTTGCAGATCTGGCATGAACTTCTTATGATCTCCCAAAGCAATGAAGTCATATACCTTGTTTGGCTTTATGTATTCATATTTTTACATTGATGTGGATTAGAAGAATTATTTTCATCCAATGTTAATTATAAAGAAAATAGAAGATATTTTTTTAATGTCTTGTTTTCTGTTGAACCTAAGAATTCAGCCCAAATCTATTTTGTCAAGCGTTGGTGGTCGAGTGGTCAGCACAGCCGCCTTACAAGCAGTTGTCCCGCGTTCGCGGGTTCTCTTCCCAACTGATGCTTTGATACATGAAAAAAAAAACTATTACAGATAATTATTTTCTTCAACTTTTACTTTCAACTTTCCCATGATTTATATTTGTTATAAATTTATGCACAATGCACAAACAGTCATTTTTATTTTGAGAAAAAATTCTGGTCAGGTCCTATCAAAGATTCATGTATTACATTATTTATATTTATGACTACAATATATTTAAATACCAACACTGACACTTCCTATACTTTTTTTTATTATCTAAAGTTTATAGCAATTAATTCAAATATGGGTCAATTGTTGAAATGTAAACTAATTCCTTTTAAGTTTAATATGCATAAATAGAAATTTTAAACAAAAAGTTTTAAAGCTTATTGCATTTGAAAGAGTAAAATATTTCCGTATATATATATATGCATAAATATACATATGTATGCCTAGAAATCATAGAAAAAAAAAAGAATCAGTTTTTAAAGTATATATGCATTAGTTCGTGCTTCCTCAAATGGTAAAAAATTTGTTCCGCATAAATAATTGTGGGAGAAAAAAAAGTCACTTTTCCTCAAACATAATGATTACTATATGAAAATTAAAAAAGAACATATTTGTAACTAAAATGATTGCAAAAAAAATATTTTAGATCAAAAATTAAAAAAAATTAATAACGAATAATAATTTTTCAAAAAAAAAAATATACACACATATATAGGAAACATTTGTCTTTTTCACATGTATGTGGTCATGGATATCAGTTATATGGGGGTGGAGTGGATAGCTGTAGGTAGCTTGAAAGTCTGAGTTCAAATCCTTCTAATTGCATTAAATTCAGCATAGACAACATACTTGTATTTAAATATTACACATATATACTTGTATAAAACAGCAGCATATTTAATTACAAACTAATCTCTGAAATATAAATATATTCACATATCCGAATATTTTGGTTCATTATTCAAACTTATTGATATTTGCTATATTCCCTTTAACTTACTTCAGCAAAGCTGTACTTCTTCATTATATTTTATTCTCAGCTATATTTTTCCAATAAAGGCAATCAAAATCGCACCATTTTTAGATTGTTTTTGAGGTAATCATTACATCATAAATAGAGGCCTTCTAAATTCACTATAAAATACTTTCTTTTCAAAAGAAATTTTATATTGTTCATTCGTTTCAATATCCAATATAATGAAAACGTGATTTTATAATAATGGACCAAGTTGAAGAATATATTGATTAGTGGTTTCCTGAAGGTTTGTGATGATGGTATTTTAGGTGTATTTATATATTGCACTATTTCTATCATCTAATATGAAGTAGTGAATGTATTTAGCTATTACTAAACAGTCCAACGTAATTGGAAAATTTAAATAAAGTTAAATTGTTTTAAAGACATTCAATACATAATATTAGATGATAGAAATAGTCTAATATAAAAATAAAAATATATCGATTAGTTTATATAGAGGCATCTTCAATTTTTTTACTGCAGACTATGTTTATTTTTTTAACTATAAAACTTAGAATAATATTTAAGAGCTTGGTATTAAGCCTATTCTTGAAGAATTAATATTGGAAAATCATAGACCTGGATTTTTGAATCACGAAAAATCCTATTATCTAAGCAGTTAAATTAATCATTTTTCCTTCTACAACCTTGTTAATTAAAAAGGAAAAAAAAAAAACAATTCTTTAACACACTTTTTTTTTTCAATTTTTTTTTAAATTTTATTTTATGAACCATGTTTTATTTGTTTTTCTAATGCTTCAACCATATTATATAGTCATTGTCAATGATTGATTATATATATATTATATATATATATATATAAAAAAAAAAATTTAAGTCGAAGATTTTTATATATTACCCATGTTTAATTTATTGAAAAAATATATAAACCAATAGTTTGATTAGATCACACTGGTCATCAACATTGATTTATATAAATTTTTAATAAATTATACATGGATGTACCAGGATATTTCATTTATATATATGTTTATAAAGAATTTCCAAAATCACCATAACAAAAAACATATTTTATAACATAAATTACATTTTTTTAAAATTTTTTTAAATTTACTTTCTGCTTATATGTCTTTACATGCTTTTCACTTAAATTTTTTTAAATATACATTTTTAAATAATATACCCTTCAATTATTATAATTACATTTCTATAATTACACCAGATTCCTAACACTCTAATCAAGACTGGTTTTATCATTTTTATATATAAACTTTTTTTAATTAATCTTTCTTTGTAACGTCCCATATTTTTCAACATTATTTTAAAATGTAGCAGCTTAGAACTATGCACTATCAAACTACATGACTTTATTTATGCAATAACTAAAAATAAATGTAAATAAACAACAACAAAACAAAGAAACAAATAAATAATAAAAACAATAACATTTATTAAAATTTATAAATTGTGGTACATAGTAGTCATTTTTTTTATTAAATCAAACATGAATTTATGTACTGTAATCACATTTTGGTCATGATTTAAATATTCTATCTATTCAATTCTATACTATAGTTAAATCCGCATGTAATAATTTTTTTAACCAGTGGTTTTTTCCTTTAGAAAGTTTTATTCTATATATTGTTAGCAAAATAGCGTATAATTTTAAAATCTGGAGTGAAAATTCAAATAAACATAAAATATTTTCCTTAAAGAAGAAAATTAAAATTATTGATTGAGGAAAAAAAAGAAGTCATATTCGGAAATGGGCCATATGTATCAAAAAAATGAATCTTCAGTTAGACAAATTATAAAGAGGGAGAAGTTCTGTGAATATAAATATGTTCTTTCAATTCACTATTAACAATCATATTACTATATTATATTTTAAAATTGTGTCTGTATAGTACATGTACTTTTGATTTATACACAGTATGCACACTATACAAAGACAGCATCTGCTCTATATGTAAATGCATGTTAAAATGCGCTGTATTGCACACTTAAATTTTAGTAAATAATATGCATTCTGTTCTAATCATTGTTTATTAACAAAAAAGGTATATGCTATTTTCATTAAATGTGAGTGGAGCTTGGAACAAAATATAGCATAATTCATAGCCCTACTGTCTATTAGAAGTTTTAGTTTTTAAATGCTGTTTCAATCCAGTGTCAAATTTATTTTGCTATTTTTACATTTGAAACATTTTTATTATTTCTCTTACAGTCTAAACAATTTACAACATAAAGCCATTAATATTTTCCAATTCCTTCTTTTTTAATATTTATTAATTTTTCAAATTTTCTCTTTTTTTATATATTCTGGATTAATTACAAATTTATTACTACACTTTTTGTTTATATTATTCATTATTTTACTTATCTTATAAAATGTACTTTTTGATAATTTAAAACCAGTATAAATTTTCGCATTTTATATTTCTTATGTATTCATTTTATATTTTTCCATTCACATAATTTATTAATTAAAAGAAATTAAGAAGCACTTATAGACATAGATTTTATTGCTAGGCAACTTCAAGCAAAATGTCAAAAACAAAGGAATGATTTGTGTATTGCTTTTATTGATTTAGTGAAGGTATTTGAGCCAATTTATAGAATAGATCAAAGGTAGTGTTTGAAATCATTTATCTTTGCTTCATTTTTTGTTACATCAATTTTTTCTTTTCATAATTTATTATTAGTGTTTTATTTATAATATTGTTAATTAATATTTATTTTATGTATACAATTTATATCTGATTTCCAATTACTTATTAAACTTATAAAAAGTCATTTTTTTTAAAAAAAAATACTTGTTTTTGATATTTATTTTATTATTATTTGTAATTCTAATTTCCTCATTGTAATTTCCCCAATAGTAAATTGAATTAAAACTAGATTGAAACAGCATTTAGTAGATAAAAATTCTAATATATATCTTCATATAAAATAATCTAAGCATTTAAATTTTGAAATTAAGAAGATAGAAAATGAGAGATCTTTTGAAGAATGATTAATTATAAAAAGCTTATATATTGAAACAGATATACTGTTCCCTGTGTATATATATTCAAAAGACCCCCCCCCATTTAAAAAAGACTAGCATGATTTGATCAAATTAAAAAAGAAATAAAGCAAAAAGTTTATAGTTAATAGAAAATCATTATTGATTTTATAGTTTCAAATTATGATGTAAATAAAAGCTGGCAGTTATTAAAAAAGATTATATTTTTAATTTTTGGAACAATGTTTTTAAATAAAGTGTTATATCAGCTTGATGCAGTCTTAATCAATTGAAAAACATGGCTTAATCTTTATGCTTTCTTATCTATCCCACTAAAAAAGTAGATTATCCAATCATTATGAAGAGAAAGGCAATCGGGCTTAAATGAGAGCAATATGCAAATTAGGTACAGTGGGAAAAGGCTGTATAATCAGTCCAAGATTCAGATATAAATAGTCAAGTTGCAAGTTCAGTGCAGATTAGATTGGATTTTTAAAGTGTATGTTTAAAAAGGATTTTTTTTTCAAAAGATTTTTGAAAAAGATAGTGAGAAAAGTGAAGGATTAAAAAGTTGAAATTCTTATTTAAGTATTACTCAACTCTAACTTTCATCATCTTGGAATATAACCTTTACAACCACTGTTAATAACGAAAAAAGAAATCATTATTCAGAAAATTATAACCATGGAAGGATAAACTAACAGCTTTTTCTCTCCATTCTAAGCCATGATTTTCCAAGATTTTCTGGGATAGACATCATAGAAAGAAGATAATGCCATTCAGCTGAAATGCGATGCCCCTTTTGAAAACAGTTACATTATGGATATGATGAAATAAACTGGATAAATGAAGGTAATGATTTTATAAAAATATTTGATATTATGTGCATTTATAGAAGACAAGACAAAACGTATTTCTTAAACTAAAATTATATGTGTTTTTAAAAGACAAACAAAATGTCTTTATTATAATTAATAAAAAAAGAATTATTAATAAAAAACAGCTGTGTAAAAATATGTTCTGTTAATAATAAATTGTAAATGATAAATATTAAAAATATCTATAATCAAAAGGCATTTTTAATAAGGATTGACTTCTCATCTACAGATACATTTGAATTAAAATAAAGTAAAAACGAATACTTGTAATGATTATATATATATATATATATAATATTTATATGTGTTTATAAAGGATAAAACAAAACATCTTTTTTAAAAAGAAAAAAGAAAATTATGAACAAATTTAGCTATGGAAATAAGTTTTATTAAAGATAAATTATAAATACTAAAGTACCTATAATTAAAATGCATTTTTAATAAGGATTGACTTCTCATCTACAGATACATTTGAATTAAAATAAACTAAAAGAAAACAAATACTTATAATGATTGATATTATTGATTTACAAATAAATATACCTAGACGAGTCAGAAATACTGAGCTATTACAGATAACTCTAACTGGCTAATAAATAAATGCAGCTGCTGATCAACTTATATGAAGAAATATACATCTGTGGCAGACCAAACAACAATATTTATGATAGATTAACTAACTTAAAATGAACTGGAACTTTGAATTAGAGGTAAAATATAAACTGTTAAAGAACTTGCATTCTTTAACTCATATTGCCCTATTATTGGATACATACCAAGTTACACAATGGACTGTAAATAAAATATTTGTAAGTGAGCAAATTCCGTTACCCAATGGACTGTAAATAAAATATTTGTAATTGAACAAATTCAGTTACACAATGGACTGTAAATAAAATATTTATAATTGTGCAAATTCAGTTACACAATGGAATGTAAATGAAGTATTTGTAATTGTGCAAATTCAGATACACAATGGACAATAAATAAAATGTTTGTTGAATTAACTATATGAGGAATTAAGTGAAACTCTGAATTAAATGGAATGCTATCAGTTGTCTTCATTACTCTCTCTGTTGTCTTAATATGTCACACTCCTCTCTGTTCAATAACTAAATGATTACAGATATAAACTGTTAAAGAACTGTTGAGAGAAGGACTTTATTATACTCTCAACAGATTACATTTTCTTTTTTTTAAAAGTCATATAGAAATCTTTTACTTAATGGACCTTTATTTAAATTTGTTATTAAATAAAACTATTGTTATTTAAAATTAATCTTAGTTATCCAGTTGTTCAATTCTATTTTTTTGTTTTTATTGCATCACTCATCATTCATTGCCCTTGTTCATGAGAATCTCATGCCTACTGAGCTATGTCTGGCATAACTAGACCTAGGTAAGTCAGGTTGTAGTGAGATGGAATTCTAGTGGCGCCATTTGGAAAACCAAACATATAAATGCCTATATGCTTCCAGCCTCTATGGTGCTACATCCTCTGATGAGCAGGAAATAGTGTTGTAGGGGGGGGTAACATCTGCATTGAGTAATGCCAGTTTATGGTTCCTTCCTGCAACATGCTCATCAGGAAATTGTTACAACCGAGGTAATAAAGGGTTGTATGGTGGTCCAGTTACAATATAGAAATGAGAAAATCACTTCTGAATAAAAAGTGTTAGAAATGTGATATAATTATATAAGTATAATTATAATAATTAAAGGATATTTTATATAAAAATGTAAATTAAATAAAAAATGTAAAATGTACATAGGAAAATAAGCAAAAAGTATGTTTAAAAAAATGTAATTTGTTATAAAATACTTTTTATTTGTTTTGGGAAATTCTTGGTATATACATATAACTGTGAATATTATGCAAAAGCAGGCGAAAGCATACTCAGCTCAATTAATTATGTTATATATATATATAGTAACCTTCTCTCTGGTCTAACTGGTCATCAACGAATCATGCCGCACGTTTTAGCAACTAAATTCTCCTATGCAACCTATCATACTCTCATTATCAAGAATATAAGCATAAAGAAACAAAAATGTAAAACTAATGAAAATGATTCCTGTATTGAATAAAACTAGCATAAAACTATAGATCTAAAGAAGATCACAAGGTGATTAATAAAGATAATAACTTCTGGTCAAACCAGCTTTGAAATCCACCCAAACAATATGTGATGAGTTAAATTTGATATTCAGCAAACTAATAAATAACTAATAATTATATCTCTGGAATGATTATAAAATTAAATATATAAATGAAATGATAAGTAAATTATGATGTAGATGACTAAATGGATGATGGAAAGAAGTAATAATTAAATAGTGGAATGAAATAAGTCTAAGAATGAAGAGAAAAGAATGAAGATGTATGAGAATAATGAATGATTAAGATGATGATAGAATAAGAGTTAATGAATAGTTAAGATGATAAAAGAATAAAAGTTAATGTATGATTAATCTATATGATAATGAATTAATGTCAAATGAGAATGAATAAATAAAAGAAAGATCAAGATGAAATGGAAGAACAATGTTAATGATGGAGACTGAAATCTTAAACTATAAACTAATATGGTATTAAATGGTAAAAAGATAAGCTAAATAAAAATAGGGATTTTAAGCTTGACACAACCAGAATATTTATCATGAAGTTAAAACAAGCTATACTTGTTACAACAAAAGAAGTAATTTATACCTTAAAGTTTAGTTGACTTTCATAAAACAGTGAAAGTAATCTAATTCAAGTCCAACTATAATAAATAATTATCTATAAAATTTATTACAAATTTAAATTCTACCTTGAAACTTAACAACTAATTCTTCTCAGGGTTCAAACACTCAAAATCATTATGCAAAATATATTTGGGTCACTGAAAGGGATTTTACCACTACCCAAATAGAATGCACAAAACAGCTCTCAATATAAACTCAAATTAAGAACTATAATTAGCAGTTACACATAAACTTTATGAACTCCATAATTCTTATAAGTTTAATATTTAAGAAATAGGAATACCTTTTTAATAAATAAATACAATAACTTACCAAATTCCTTTTATTAGATAATGATAAACCATGTGATCAAGATCAGTGAATGATAGATCTGCAGGTTCAACTAAACCAATTAAATCAATATTATATTATCTTTTAATCTATTACTTAAAATAATCTGTACTCTAAGTTACTAACATTTTTGATTATTGTGTGATGATGCATTAGATGTACTAATAAATTATAAGGCTTAACAAAACTATTGTGATATAGCATAATATAATTAATAGTACTATATTGGTCAATGATGATTTCAATTTATAATCTTCTGATAGGTCGATAGCAATAATAATAATAATAATGTGTATATGGTGATTAGCAATAAGACTACAGGCAACTAAATAAATTTTTAAGTACAACAAACTTTATTTACAATATTTACAAATTTTATTTCAAAGACATGGCATGAAATAAAACTAATATATTAAAAGAACTTATGGATGGGAAAATACCTGGTATCCCATTGACTATATACTCAGCAAATGATACAACCCACTTATACAATGAAATTCATTGTATCACTTATTACGGTTTAGCCTATCTTAAAGAATAAGATAATGAAGCCTTATTTAAGCTAACTTGCACTTAAATTAAAACAAAACAACAACAGTGTATTGAGGACTTTATGGTATGCACAAATTTTAAATTTAGAATTAAAAAGTTATAATGGTAGTGCACTCTATCAAAACCATTTCTTTTATCAGAATATGATAAGAGCAATTATCATATTCTGTGCAATTCATAACTGATTAAGATTTGAGATGAGTAGGTTTGGTGTATTAAAGTAGAAACAGGCATCTAAAGTAAAATACACACATGCATCACTAAAACATTACCTTTGTCCACAACCTAGTTATTGAATACTTAACTGATCTTACCAATCCATTATCAATTCATTATTCGATGAAGATGAGTCCACACTGCCCATGTGCATCTCTTACTTTTACACCTAAAATTTTTTACAATCATTAATAGATCTTGGTTTGGCCTGTCTATAACTGATGATGATCCTACAACATCATAAAGCACTATTATAATTAGGCAAACACCATAGCCGGATCAGTGTTCCTAAATCTAACATTATTTTATCCTTGCCATATGATTTTGAACTACTATACTTCACCATACATGGTGGAAAAACTAACTCTATATCATCATGAGGGATTTAACACTAAAAAGGGAGGCTCTATAAAAACAACATGACAGTTGTATAATAATATGGCTAATTCTACTACCTCTCTATGGGTATACACATGTGGGCTTTTCCTCATCATGAAAAAATAGAATTCAGACCATGGATATCCTTTCTTTTAGGATTATTTATGCTAACAATCATTAATTACTACTCAGCCTCTATTAAACTTTCCTCTCATGGAATCAGCAATAGGTGATTCTCCATCAGCCCATGCTCAATATTAATATTAATCTATTGGATGCCATTCTATTGGAACATCCTATCAGCTAAAAACTGTCACAAATCATTCTCAATATTATAGCAAGGTAAAACAACACTAACAATAACAGTGGAGATATACATATTCCATTTCACAATGCAGAACCATTAATGTATCAATAGACAAACTCAAATATATATGTCAAATGACTATTAATTATTTTAAAATGACAACTATACTTTTGTTAGAGAGAGCACAATGTATTTAAGCAATAAAGATCAACCTGCATTTGTATTCAAAGTGGACAAGTTCATTTCTATACAAAATTATGAAATGAAAAAGGCTTATATCAAATTTTCTTTTATATAAGAAAATAATTTGGTCATTCTAATATATCTTTGACAAAATGTATGCATGTTCACCCTTTAATAATATACATTAGAATCTGTTTTAAAATATGAAAAAAGTAAATACCTCTCTTACTTTCTCTAGATAAACGATGTATATAATATCATGTTTTCCCTTAACTAAAAAAATAAAAATACATGTAATAGATGTATATATTTTACACATTTTTTTCTCTTTAACTATATATATATTTCATACCACAATCAAACACGTATGTTTAAAAAACAAAATTCCCAAATAACACATGACGTAAGTAATATACATAACACAGCAATAATAAAAAAATAAAAGAACATTTTCTTCCATTAAATTTTTATCTTATTCATCCAAGTTATTTCATCCTTGGGAGTTAAAATGATAAGAACTGATATTATGATGAGCAAACATTCCAGATAACGCATATATATTTTATTATCCTGTTTGATGCTAATATAATGAGGCAATATTCCAAGGTCTTCAAGTGTATCATAATTAAAATCAGTTTATCCATTTTTCTGGAGATAATTTTTGGTAATAACTGTATAGGTTATTGTAGTCTTCAAAACAAACTTTTTAAATACATTTATTGGTTTATTTGGTATTATATAGTGAGACAAGGTTTAAACATTTCAAGTGGAATGCAACTAAAATCATTTTATTTACATTTTAATCAAGATGATTTTCCCTGAAAATGACTTTATAATTTTATTGCAATTAACATATTTAACTTTTTTTAAAATTTTTTTATTAATTTTATTCTTTCCTCCACAGTACGATTTGTAACACTTCAAGTAATTGGGACAGTTACCAGATAATTTTCTAAAAATCTTATTTATATGCATTGTACTGTAAAATTTTAAAAGTAAAGGTTTATTATATTATATTTCCATTGACTAAATAATAACTGTTTAGCACTATTAAAAAGAATTTATCCAATTACAAGTAGGATATCTTGAGCATTTTTAATGAATCTGTAATTGTTCATTTTTATTATTACACAAAATTGACGCGAGGAAAAATCAGCAGATGAGATTAGATAATAAAATCACGCAATTATTTTTTTTACTTTATTAAATGTTAGATGATTCAAAAATGACTTTTTAATTTATTTACTATATATATCATAACACTTGTCTTCAAAATTATTTCAAATTATTATTTTTTTCTTGAGATTTTAATTTACAAGCACAATATTGTTCTGCTGGATAATAAGATTGGTGCGAAATATAAACATTAGCAACTTTTTATTTTAACTATAAATAATTTGTGCATCATTTTTACAGAAGAAATTTAAAAAATATGAATAAAATACAAGCAAAAGCTTACTTTTTCTTGAATTTTTCTGGGTTTGAAGCAATATTTATTTAGATAAAGACTTATTCCCATGGCTTTTATTTCCTTCTCCAGTATGAATCCTAGGAACTATACATTTGTGGAGATGGTGTCTAAAATGATAGCAAGGCTTTGAGATTTTTTATTCAATCATCTTTAGATATCAATATATTATAATCCCATTCAATTAGATTCCAACATTTTCTGACTTTTAGCTTTTTTCCTTCTTATTTTAGAAGATCAGAGTTGAAGTATGTGGTTGTTTAGTTCTCTTTTTTTTATCCACCCCCCCCTATAACTTTGTTTTGATAATATATAGCTTTTATTCTAATGCACTGTGGGAGCAATTAAACCAATAATCTTGGTGTAAATATATTAATATTACCCCCTCTGGCTTCATTTTTAATAACTACCCATAATATCAAAAACTATTTTCAATTCATTACAAAAAAAAATATGCTTAATAATTAACTGTAATGATTCATTTTACAAGATTTACAAATTTGATTTAATTCTTTATTTATTTTAATTGCTATTTAAAAATAATAAAATAGTAATATATTTATCTCCCAATTAATAACAATATTTTTAAATTGTTATTTTATCCCTAGTTTTAAACCTACATTGGGTTTAAAATCTCATCTCCACTCAAGCAGATTTCCTAGTGCATCCAAAACAGTCTTTATTTAAAGGCCACTTTATTAAGATTTTTATGCCAGATATATTATTATTTAAAATTTTGGATTATTTAATAAAGGGACCTAAATAAAAGGTCACCATATATATATATATATATATATATATATATATATATATATGGTCATATTATTACTATATTTTATACCATATTATATATATATTATATATATATATATATAATATGGTATAAAATGAATATAGTTTTAATTATCATCAGCCCCCAAGAATTGGGAAGCCAAAGTCTGTAATGGTATAAATGAATAAGAATTTACCAAATAATTATTATCATTTAAATAGATCCTTTACGTTTAGAAGCCAAAATTTGTAATAGCATAAATGAATAATATTCTAATTAATTTACTAAATGTCTCATCATGTCTGGGAGCCAAAATCTATACTGGTATGGATGTAAAAAATTTATTATAAAACATGAATTTAGCAAGTTAAATCTGTGACAGAATAAATATTGTCTTAGATTATATGGCTAAAATCGTGATGGTATAAATATGAATAAGTCATCAACTAAAACCATAAAAAATATCTACATTGAATTTAAAACAAATAAACTATTACTAAATAAATAAATCACATTTGAACACTAATTATAATTTACTGTAACAACTAGTCCATCACATTTGGAAAATACAAATTTTATAATAGTTTAATATAACTGTATATTTTAATTAATAATTTTATGATACTCTAATTTAATACCCAATTATAATAGATGGAAATATATATGAAATAATAGTAAAAAATATTAATTATAAAACATAAAATACATTGACCACTGATTTATTAATTTAAAATATCCAATTAGTGTTTATTGAGACGTTGGCTTAACTTTTTTTAAATCAATAAAGTGTTAATAAAAAATATTAAGATAAAGTAATTGTAAAGTTGAAATAAGTACTTCCCACTGAATTATGTAGTGTCAAGATTTATGTAACACAAAAACCAATGAAAAGATAGACTGATACCATTCTATTTTTGAATTCTGTTGTTATTTAAGCTTAGTTATTGACTTGAATTTTAAATTATACAGTGAATTTTGTCTATTGTTTTCATTTATGTATAGACTAAGTATTCTGAAAACACCATTAATATATTCAAAGGATAAAAAATGAATCTTATTTTTAATAATCTTTGAACATTAGGTGAAATATTAGTTTTAATAATTGTAATAATAAATAAATAATCATAACTTCTGAATATCTGTAATGGCATAATTCAGTGGAGGGTAGTTACTTTCACTTTGCAATTACAGATATTTAGAAATTATGATTATTTATTTATTGCTACAATTATTAAAACTAATATTTCACTTAATGTTCAAAGGTTGTTAAAAGTAAGACTAGTTCTTCATCCTTTGAATATAATAATGGTGATTTTAGAACATTTAGTCTATACATAAATTAAGACAATAAACAAAAATTTTACTGTATATTTTAAAAAACCAAGTCAAAAACTAAACTTATATACCAACATAGCCCAAAGATAGATGGTTGTCATTCTGTCATTTCATTGGTTTCTGATGGTACATAAATCTTGATGCCACATAACTCAGTAGGAGATTGTTACTTCTGCTTTGCAATTACAAATATTTAGAAGCTATTATTTTTTATTTATTATTAAATAATATTTATTTATACTTTAATTAGCTGAAAACGAGCTAGTAAATAATTTTACAACTTATCAAGTACATAATGCTAAACTTATTCATTGACAAATAAATCCAAATACATTGCTAAGATATGTGGGTTTATATATAAGTTTAAATGATTTTTGAAGGTATAGGTTGTAAATTATCTAACTAACATATTCAGTATTAAGCCAATAAACATCACATGACCACCTCTGCTTATTCTGGTGTATAACTTGTTAAAACAGGCAAAACACACACACACTATATATATATATATATTGTGCCCTTATCTATAGGTCATAATAAGGTAGAATGGTCAATTACTAAAAAATTTAAAATTTTAAAATACGTTTGTGTAATATATTGATAATTGTATGATTGATTAGATTTTATAGTACAATTTAAGGCTGAAAATACCTGGTATATAAAAGTGTAATGGATTATTTTAAAAGAAAACAGTTAAATAAAGCTTAATTATATCCTTGCATATGGTTGTAAAAGCTGGCCATATAAAATAATACAGCTATAAATAGTTAAAAGTATATTAAACAATTCAATTGTAATGTTTTAAAACTAATAAATTAAATAAAAACGATATGTAATATTATAATTATAATTAATATTCAAATTTAATCTAATATATTTTAAAATAAACTTTGGGATGGTGAGAATTATATTTAGTTCTACATTTTTAAAATTATTTTCCAAATTTTTATAAAATATATCAGTTTTGGTAATTTAGACCGAGATGTAAATTAAAAAATCATCTGATAAAGTTAGTAATCATGTGACTGTATATTATATACCTTCACACACACGCTTGTTAGAATATAATAATAAAGTTTGTGAATTATAAAACTAAATATAATTGCTATCGATCAGTAAAGTAAAAGTTGAAATATTAAATGATATTTTAATAATTGTTTTAAAGTTTAAATGATTTTGATAAAATTATAATTGAGTTAAAAAATACATTCTAAATAATATTTAAGACATGACGTCATAAATTCTTTATTTTAAAAAGGTTTAATCTATTATAAAACTAAAATGTGTAAATTTGTTCGCGCTAAAAAAGTCATTAACCAATCAACGGAGGTATTTTAGCAGACAAAATATAAGAACTAGATGAAGCGGGAGAAAGTAATGTGTAAGTGAAGGAGGGAGTAACATATTTTTTAGCTGTATAATATCGTAAGCTAGAAAAGTAATATAATTTTAAAATTTTATATTAATTTCAAAAGTTTTTTAAAATATAATATTTTGAACTGCCTTTACATGGAGCGCTAATTTTTAAAAGTTTTCTTACCAGGATATTTTATTCAAGTTTAGCCAAAACCTTACAGTAAAATGGAAATACTACAGAAAACAGTATATAGAAGTTATGATAAAGGAAAAATATTTGTAAAGTGCCTTGATACAGCTTTATTTATGCTCAACCAGAAACTTATTATTGTAACTCAGAGGAATATAATTTGGACGCTATATGAAAAACTTAAAAGAGAAGTTATTTGCCGTCAGGAAAAATTATGACGCACAAATTTATAAGGCTACTCTGAAGTTATTTTATTCTTCTCTATGGAAAAATTAAGATACGTATATCATAAAGAAAAAATTATGTAAAAGATATAACAGAGAAAGAATGTTTGTCCTTTTTAAAGGAAACATTACAAAGTATATAGTTACCAGAACTTTAAAAGAAAGGAAAAATTACTGAATAATGATATGAAAGAGTCATTATTTTTTTTTTGTGAAAAAAAAAAGAATAGAAAAACTTTCTCTAAGAGGAATTGGAAAATATTATAAAGTGGTCATTGGAGGAATGCTTGATTTGGAAAATATAAATCTAATATACTTAATAAAAATGGATCCATGAAAACAGAAAAGTTTTGTTGAATATTTAAATCAGAGTACTGAGAAGATGCATCGTAAAAGCGCGCGGGAGAAAATATTAGCAAGAAATATTAGCAGAGAATATGTAGACGTTTTCTTTACGGGATTAATTGATATCATAATTAATAATTGTATTAAATATTATAAAAAACCAAGGATTGTCATCTATGAATATTTATTAAACAGAGCAATAATTGTTTTACCTTAAAATAGAACATTAAGTGACTGAAGAAGAAATAATAAACATTTTTTTTTAGCTTTAATATAAACGGTTTTCAAGAAAATTTGATGAAGAAGTACAGTAAATATAGTTTAAATATTTTTTACTAATTTATTTTAAAATAAAATGTTATGTGAGATTAGGGAAAACATATAAACATAAATTTAGTAATATTAAAATTTAAATATAATAACTTGATAAAATTATAGAAATAGTGTTTAAAAAATAAAGTGTATGGATGTGAATCTTATATCTACAAGGATCAAATGGATGGTGAAGCCTACGGAACGCGATCGAGGAGATAAAGGTCGTTTGGTAATTTTAATAGTTGTTTATAATGCATAATGTATTTTTTTTAGATCATCTATTGACTAAGAATGGAGTGTGAAAGTTTAAATTATATGTACACACTTTATACAACATTTTTAACATATTATGAGATAGGAGTAATTCGGAATATGCATGCAATAATTTATTTAAAGTATATTAATAATATAATTTAACAGAACAATTGTGTGATTCTTTTGAACTTTCATGTGATAAAGTATTCAGATATTTAAATAGTTGTATATGATTAAATATACTGAGGAAAGTAGTAAAAAGATTTTCTTATAGAACAGTGGAATAGTTTTAAAATAAATGAATTTTATTATTGTTAGTAATGCAGATATGTATTTGTCGCTGTACAGTATAGAAAAAATCTTGAGAAATAAGATCGGATAGTGACTTGGAAGTACTAGTGGAAAGGAAACCAAGATGATGTTTTTTTTTAAGAAATAGGAAAAATAAAGGATTTGGATCATATTTAGTTTTGTGTGATTTCAGTATAGTTAACTAGGCCCTATGACTGAACACATATAGTTTGGACAGTGTTTTTGCATATCTTTAAACTTTTGATGTTATAATAAAGCTGAAGAAATAGCTTTAGCATCGTTCCTATGATAGAGGTTGGTAGACAGATACAGGTCACTCCTCTATAGTGTCTTTTAATTCACTGTGCCATGATTGTCAAGATATATGACGAGTAATATTCTAGTTGTATTTTGATCCTATGCATCTATCTTCGCTATCCTTATTTCGTGAATCTGCATCGGTCAGAAAGATATTTTCAAAGAAATAATGAATAAAATAGAACTGAAGATATGTTATCGTTTATGTAAGAATAGTTTATTTGCTTGAATGTATAGAATTGTGTAATTTTAAAATTGAAAGTCCAAAATATCATAAAGAGAGAAAGAATCATATAATACATTGTAAAATTAATTCAGAAATGAATATAAGATTTTGAAAAGAAATATAAACCAAGTATTTTAAAAGTGATAATAAAATTTGAATGAATTTTTTTAAAATAATATTTAGAAAATAAGTATTGCATATTTATTAAGAAAAT
Organism: Epiperipatus broadwayi; assembly: GCA_028023455.1. Taxonomy (NCBI): domain Eukaryota; kingdom Metazoa; phylum Onychophora; class Udeonychophora; order Euonychophora; family Peripatidae; genus Epiperipatus; species Epiperipatus broadwayi. The sequence continues at coordinate 39,121 of JAQFVV010013563.1, read as the reverse complement.
AGTTCAATAATGTGTAATAAACATATACTTGTGCATGGTATATTAATAGTTGTAATTATATCATCCGAAGTAAGGCTTGAATGAGAATATTAGGATTAATAAACATCAGATAATGAACAATAAAAACCTAATACCGAATGTAGAATAATGTTTTGACTTTGTAAGATTCCATACAACCAATATAAAACTAAAATTTGTTATTTTGTAGAATTTTACTACGAATGTAAATTTTCTAAAAAATATAATTTTAATAATATTAGGGATGCAAAGTGTTTGTGATAATCATATAAGAAATGCATTTTGTAATAAGCTAACCATAATAATAAATCAAGTAAAAATACTGTATTTTCTTAAGTGTTAAAAAATAAGATTTAACTAGGAAAAGTAAATATTATTTTGATTTCATTTTATAAACTAATAAATTAAGTTGAGATATGAAAGTAAGGGATATCCAATGTATATAGTGTAAAAATATTGTTAATTTATTTATGTTGTTAATAAACTTTGTTTTAAATTTGTTCTAAAGTTTTTGTGTCCGAGTTGTTATTTCTCCACATGGATGCATGAAATCATGATACATTTATAATTGAAATAGACATATAGATTTTGCACAAAAGGTAAACATAAAAGTGTTATAATAATTTTGAGAATTTATTGGTATGTTAAAATTAAAAGATCATAATTTTATATTATTTATTGGTCATAAGTCGGTTGCCACAATATTACATTAAATTATATGCTAATGTTGCCACATGTATTCTGTTGTCAGATTATTAAAATACTACCATGTACATATTTATTTATTTTATTTAGGAAGAAATAAGATTATATTATATTATTATTGTTATTATTATTTTATTATTGTTAGTTGTTGTGTAGTAGATTATGACATAAAATTCCCTTTTCATATTTTACTACCGTAATTTTAAATCAGTTAGAATACAATTTATGAACCTGAGATTTTATTTATTTTACTTCATTTTATTTAATTGAGCTAGATTCTTGTTATAAAGAAGATTAAGATATGATTATTATTTTAATCGTAGTGCATAGAGCTCAGAAAGTCATAAGAATACTATGAGTTAGTTATTTGGTATAGTAAAAAAAAGAGGGGATAGTGTTCTTATGCCATTGAGGTAGTATCGTGTGGATAATGTCTCAATGTAGTCTATCTCATTCCCCGTATTGTCACTCCATGTCTCATGAAAATAGTAAATATTTGTTAATTCATTTTTTTAAAATTGAATCGAATTTGTAATTTAAACTTAGAGCTAGTAATCATTTTAATTAATGCTGAATATTTCATTTATTTATTTGTTAACCCGTAATATTCGTAATAAACAATATATTTTGGGGTGAGGACGCGTGGGGAGAGGTTAGAATATATATATATATATATATATATATTGTAACGATATATAAATTTGCCGTTACATTAATTTAAAATAAAAACTAAGTTTGCAAATAAAAATAAATTTATTAAAAATCTAAAAGCTAAAAAAAATTAAAGAGTTGTTAAACGTATATATATATTTGCACAGATGCAAAACTTTAAAAATATTTTTTTTTAATAAATAAAAGTATTTGAACGTACTTTGTTATAAAAAAGTACAAGATTTAAAGATAAAATATTTTTGTAAATGGAAACGATTGTTTTATAAATTAATTGAAAAGCAAGCTAGCCCTTGGGGGTCTTGGATAATTAAAAAGTCTGATGAAAGATAGATAAGAAATTAAAGAAATTAGCTTGACCAATGGAAGCACCAAGCCTCTCAGACCTTAATGAAAATGACTGAAACAGTGATGTTTTGTTATTTGAATCCGGAGGATTACTATAAAAAAAATTGAGTTCCAGAGTTAGTTCCAGCTTTTTTGTGTTTGAGAGATGTAATAGGATGCACATATCACACTCTCCATTTAAAAAAAAAAGACTGTAATACCGGAATGGAACCAGCTAATGCCACCTCCAGAACATCAGATCGGTCTTCCAATGGAGACGTCATGGGAATTAAAAACAGGAACCTGGACACTTCTACCATGAGCTATTAACTTTACAAATTAACAAAAAAAGTAATTAAAAACTCTCGTCATTTTTTTAAAGATTCAGCTAATCTAAATTTTAAAATGAACTTTTATTTGATTTTCAAATTGATAATTAATGTTTAAATTATATATATTTGAATTTGCTAAAAAAAAAAAAAATCATTTTCATTTTTTTTTATTTCTATTAATATTTATTTGTATAAATTGTTTAAATGCATAAAATTTAAGTTGGGTATGGATGTTGCATGGATTCGTTAGTGGTTAATTATGTTGTGGTTTTCATATTCGATTAGAATATATGTCATTGATGACAATGTGGCATCTTATGATGAATGCCATTGGGTTTCTTGTATTTTCTCTGCAATTGAGGTCATCAATGACTTTGTATTTTGATTGGTTATGTTTATTTTGAAATGTTTTTAACCGTGGAATCTATGCAGCTGATCTATACTCAACATTATAAAACAAATTTTATAAAATTCATCCATGGAAATGTATCTAAATGTTAAATTTAAGTTGGGCATGAATGGCTATATGTAAAGTTATATTAATTAATTAGGGGAGGGTAATCTTAGGTTATTTGTTTCCTAGTTAAATTGGATCAATGGATTGGATATATTGGTGTAATTAATAGTTGTAGTATGAGGTTTGCTACATGCAGAATCGCTGTATATGCTGCACAACCCCTTTGCCTATTGATAGGATTGTAAGTCAGCAAAAAGGACCACGTCCCTTCCTATGGAGTTTTTATTTTAGTGTTCTTCTTGCCATACAGATGTAACGTTTCTGTATTGGACAAGAGTCAATGTCTTCTCTAACTATACTGTTCAGATGTTCATTCCTGACAGTATAGTATATAGTGCTGTTGCATTTTCATGCTACAATGAATACATCAATGTATCAGATGGATTGATGCCGGTTTGACCGCGAACTTTTGGCCTAAGGTTAAATAAGGAATAGAATATTTTCTTTTCAAATGCAAATCTATGTAGTTTATTCATACACGGCAATCTTAAAATAAATCTAAAATTCATCTGTGTGGATGATTTAAAATCGTAAAATAATGATTTAAATTAAAAATTAATATTAAAATCTAAATAATAAATGTTATTCTTCAAATTTAAAATGATCATATATGTGCGTAAATAAATATTGTTTGTGTGTTAATTACCGGCAGTGGCTTATTTTATTCTTTTTTTTAGATATTAATATATTTTGAGAATATAAATCTTTATTAAAACTTATAAAAAATTGTTTTAAATGTCTGCTACTCCATTGAGCTAGTGACTTGGGCTAACGGTCTGAAATAAATGTAGTGGTATCTTAACAGCATGTATCTGCCTACTTTATAAATTTTTCTAGGTTCAAATGCCTAGATGGCGCCCTTGTAGTGCAGACACGTTAAGTCTCTATCCCCGATCATTATAATATATATATATATATTGCCACAGGCAGCAAGCTAGTGTAATCAGTAGATGCCAGAAGGCTTGTGCATAAAATCTCCATCTAGTGCCTACTCATCCAATATCCCCAGACTAGTTTCTGGCTTATGACCTTCAGATTGAAAACATTAAGGTGTTTTTAATTTAAGACTCATAGTTTTGTAGTCAAATGAAAATAAAAGGTCGTTGCCGGGGAGTTGCATTAGATCCTAAGATCTAGATGCAGTGCTCTCAGATCCAAGGCTCCTCACTGACAAAGACCATAAGCCAGAAACTAGTCTGGGGATATTGGATGAGTAGGCACTAGATGGGGATTTTATGCACAAGCCTTCTGGCATCCATTGATTACTCTAGCTTGCTCTGTGTGGCAATATATATATATATTGCAAACTGGCTTGATTAATATAAAAACAAAAATCACCAATAATAAAAAGTTTGTCTTTTTGAGACTTATTTACTATATACAAACCAATAATCAGATAAAAGCAATCATCTTTTTTCTAACACAATAGATTAGTGTTGCTTTAATAAAAATGGCCATTATTTACAAGTTCACTTATATTATTATTCTTTGAAGATCTAACTTGTGAATTATTTTAGTAACATAATTGGACTTGATTTTGTAAATAGATTTATGTACTTATCAATACATATTTATTATATATTTAATAAATTATGATTTACATTCTTATTAAAAATAATTAGATATATCTGTTTTTATATTGAAGTTATATAGCCAATGTATATATTAATTTTGGGCTTTAATTAAAATATAAATAAAGGTAAACTAATTATAATCAACTTTAAAAATAATATTATTTTAATTTTTATATTAATTTTTTTTGAATAATTGATTTAAAATAAATAAAAAAATATTAATACATGTATGCATATAAAAATATACAGAATAAATATAAGTAAATATCATAAATAATTATATTAGTCAAAATATTTTAAAAATAAGACTCACTATATAATAAGATTGTTTTTAAAATTATTGACTGAGAAAAATGTTAAGGGAATAAGTTTATTTTCTATTTGTTAAGAAGATAAAAAAAAGAAACTATCTGGTTTTGTATTTAATTTAAAATGCTTTTAATCTATAAATTATCATAATTATCTGGATCTTATTTATTAATATAATGATTAATTTAAATAATTATTAATATTAGCATTTTAATAAATTTACTAGTTGTAATTGTGCAAATAAAAACCATGTTGATCACTTATCTGTCAACTTTTAACAATATAATCCTGAAGACATAACAATTCAGCATGGATTTTGTATGTCCAAGAAAACGTGTATTATTAAATAATGGTTGTTTTACAAATGATTCTATAGATTTTTAAACAAATTTTATGTAAGAAATAAAAGATTCTACATATAATGTAAAGCATATAGATAAAAAAGTTTAATACATAAGCATATACATTCACAAAGCATTTTAAATAACATTTACTATTATAAAATAAAACCTCAAATAATAAAAACTTTTTATGAGACATTTAAACTAATATATTCATAAACTTGAAGAAGTAATGGATAAATATTATTGTTATATCTTCTCCTTTACTTTTTTGCATTGCTTCATATATTAATATATAATACATATAATAAATCTCTACATATACATTTTAAAGCAATTTGTTTAATATAATTTCTTTAATTTCCTAACAATTTCAATTGTCCTGATGAAGACAGCAGGAACGGTTAAACTGTTACAAAATTAAAGAAATTATATAAAAAATTTGCATTAAAGTGTATATGTGGAATATATATGAAGTAATGGATAACTTTTATTACATATTGCAATAGAATAAATTAAACAAAAAATTTTCCTAAATCTAGAACACCAAATATAATAGAATGAAAATAAAAAAATAAAATTATTACTATCAAAATCTCACATTTAAGAGCTCCAAATGTAATAGTATTTATTTCTGATAAAAATCTTACTCAGAATCTACTTGGTTTTCCAAATATAATGGTATTAATATGAAACCTATAAAATGTTTATTTAATATTCTGGATAGCTCATATTATAATATATGAACAATAAAAAGATATAGAGACTCTCAAAGTTATATTAATGTATAGTATAATAATTTAATTACTAATGATCACAGAAATCCAATTTAATGTAAAAAAAATAGAAATTTCTTAATTACAAACAATAATTGCAATAAAAATATGTAAAAATTATGAAACAAATAAAATATTCCTTATCAAATAATTAATTTCTGAATTATTATTTATCTATTATACTATTATATTGTTTTGTAATTGTAATTATCATACGTTGTGAAGAATTCACTAATAAAACAAAAAAATATTATACTAGCATCAGTATTGCCAAATAAGTACATAAAAATATTTTCAAAATTATGTTTAATTTGTTTTTTTTCTCTCAATAAACATAAGCTTATTAATTTACATACATAAAATGTTGCATTATAAATATTTATTAAATGTACCTAGGTCTCTTTTTATGTAATAGATAAGTTCCACAGAAAACCTGCATTAAAAAAAAATCACACAAAAATAGACTTAACTTACATTGAAAAATATGGGATATGTTCTGTAATTTTCAAAAATCACATAAAACCAAAGCAACAATATAAAATTACTCTAAAATTTGCATTAAAAAAAGGAAATAAACTATGACTAATAAAAAATTTCAAATATTTGAAAAAAATTGATACAAGACAAACTTTTTTTACTTTTTTTATTAACTATTTAATTTTATTCAAAACAATATGTTTTATGTGTAATTTGTTTTACATTTTTTCATACATATTTTAATTGTTATCACTATTTGACAATATGCAGGTTCATTTATGAACTGGTAAGAAATCAGATTCATCACAAGAGAAAATACAATTAGCACTGAGCTGGTATTTTTCTGCCAGCTCATAATCATACATATATATACACACATATTTTGTAAAAATAAAATATATACATTGTAATAAACTTATTTTATTAGAAATAAATAAACACGCACATATATATATATATATATTGTTAAAATATAAATATCGTTTTATAATACATAATTTAAAAAAAATAAATTAACACTTAATTTTAAAATGGGGATTTAAAAAGTTAAAATAAATTAGATCAAGATCTTGCTTATTTATAAAAGTTTGTATTCTGTTTAGTCTTTTAAAAAATTCTTAAAGATAGAAAGTAAAAGAAAGCAATTAGTTCTATTGTTGGGACTTTGACAGTGAAGGTATTTTTATGCTATCTATTATGCTGATCAATTGGAATGTTTCTTTGGAATTTTAAAATAAAATATGAAATAAAAGAAGAGAATATTAAAGGTGTGAACTGACACTTTTGGAAAAAAAACTATAATTACGGACTTTCCTTTTGTTTAAAATTAATTAGATTTCTGCTGAAGTCAATATCTAATCTATAAGTTTCAATTCGGCTCAGACTGTTGAATAGTAAAGACCTAAAAAGCGCAAGGAGAAAAATGTTGAATGGCTAGAGCTAACAGAACTTTCCCCTTTTGGGAACCTCTTGCTAATGCCACCTGAAACTGCCTTGTAAGTCTTGGACATAGAGAGCTAGCCGAGGAGAAAGAACTGGAAGAAGACACGGACAAACCACGAAGAATATAGAGTGAAATATTCCACCCACACAGGATCTACACTGATCGATCAGGGTAAATAGACTTTTTTTTTGTTATAATTTCAAGAGACATTTATGTAATAGAATTAAAAAAAAAAAGAAAGAAAAGCCTTCACTTCAAATATCTCAAAGTTTCAGCAATAGAAAGGGAGGGATATAGTATTTAAGTAGATGTACTTACTAATTTAAATTAACCCATGTTATATTGTTTTTTTTTATTATTTCATTTTTTTTTGGTTACGGCCTATTAATTAAACTTACCTTTAGTTTCTATGATTGTTGTTCTTATAATGTATAGATAGGGATAAGAAAAATTGTATACTCGATTTAAGGACAAGTAAAAGATTTAACATTAGAAAGAGGAGGTTTGAGTGCGTTTATTTTTAACAAACGCACTCTTATAGTAAATCGCCCTTGAGTTCACTCATAGAGATATACCATGATATTTGATGAAATATTGTATAATTGGTAAAGTGACGGTGCATGTTCCTTCAAAACGATACATGTTAAATCTTGATTAGAAAGAAAATAAGGATCGGGAGGGTTTGATTTGACAAATGCGAGGGAAGGGAATAACCAACAAATAGAATAAAGGTATAATAAATATTTCAACAATATTTAAGCGTTGATCTGTTTTGTTTCTTTTTTAGTTATTATAATTAATTCTTATCTTTTATTTTGTAGTCTTTTGGTCCAATAAAAAAATAATTTTAAGGTTTGGAATTGGTGATTGCCATTCGTAAATAAATTAACCATTATTATAAAAAAAATTATAATACGGTCTAGGCAGAAATGTTTAGTGGCGCCCTTGAACAGCCACCGTACATTGCAATCTCGTAAAATTTAAGAGCATAATAAAATGGTTTGTGACAGCACCAACTTCAATCTCATGTGCGTGTTATTGGTTTTCTGTCAACAATGTAATCAGTAATTAAACTTTGAAATGATGACTTTATTAATTGTTTATGAAGCTCACGATATCCAGACTGCTATGTCTATCTGTTAGAGGATGCACTTCCCACAAGTGTTTATCTTCATGTTTTAGGATAATTTTTTAACAGGGTATTGATGATTATTATTATTATTATTATTATTATTACTATCATCATCATCATCATCATTATTTAAAATAAGTAAAATTTATTTTACATTAAATTTTAAAATATATTACAAGGCTCATATTTTTAAAAGATGTAATTTAAAAGTATAAAAGTACTAATCAAATTAAGATAATGAAATGAGTGAAAGAGGAAGATGTTATAGATGTACCAGAAAGCTTTTTATTATAGTAAAATTCTTATTCTGTTTTATAATTAATATTTGTATATTGAAGATATTATGTATATAAGTGCAATTAAATTATTTTATTGGACGTAAGGTAGAAAATACCTAAATGTTAATCTTATTATTATTACAGTTATATTAATTTTTAAGAAGAGAATTTAATTTATGTTTATAATGGTAGGTGTGATTGTTATTGAGATGAATGGATCTTAGTAAAATCCTTCTATTATCCAATTATCTTATTGTTAGTAATTGTTATTACATTATAAAAACAGAATTATTATCCTTGAGATACCCATAAGGTAGCAATGATTATTATAACGTATTTTAGTAAGCATTTAATTTCACTATTTTTTTAAAATATAGTTTATTAAATAAGTGAAGAGTAGAATAATCATTATTTTTAATGAAAGATTATGTTAGTCATTGTCTGTTGTGGGGATTTTCCTAATGATTACATGAAGATAATAGTTGGAAAATGTCTATAATAGCAATGCCATTGGGAAGTATATTCTATATGTCTTTCTGTGTTAAAACCAATATATTATGACCGTCTCTTAAGTCTACCTTATGTTTTTATATATTATACATTTCTAGTTAATTACTGAGTCTCATAGAGTCACTTTTCTATATGTTCTATATTTTGATGTTTGAGCTGATCTAAGGATAGGATTGAAGCAGAAGGAAGAAAAGTTTACAATATATAACAATTTAATATATATTTTTGTGGGTTGTAGAAAAATAAATAGTGCAACTTAAAAATAATAATGGAAAAAAGCAAAGAGAAGAAAAATTCTTAAAACAAATTTTAAAAAGACTGCTCAGAATAAAGTGAAACTGTCAAACTATTACAAAACTGAGTGATGTAGGATGTGAATATAAAATAAAGCATTGCATTCGGAAGAAAAATATGGGAATGAAAAATACAGATTATGAGAAAACAAATTTCTAATTAAATTCTTTACTTGGATGAAAAAATAAACCAAGAGTTATACCAAACCAGGTATCCCTAGAATACTTCTCTTTGTTCTAAAGTAGTACTGACCTCTACCTTCACTTATTTAATTAATGATTATTAAATGTGCATTAATAATTGCCTCAAACAAATTTATATAATGGGTCTTCATTTAGGTTGCCACTTAATTTATATTATTAAAAAAAAACAATTTGAAAATGTTGAACCCAGTCAATTATGAATATTATTTATATAGTTCTAAATAATAATAAGTGATTAATGATATATGTTTTAATGATCTAAAGCAATTTAATCATTGACGAAAAAGATGTTATATCACATGATTTTAAAAATTAATTTAATCCTTGAACAATTGGCTATGAGTGAAAGTTGATCATTCTTTTTCCAAAAGCCTAACGATGTTGCTAGTTAAAGCTAATGTCAATATTTAAATATATTGCTACTAAACTAGTTTTAGTTCTACATAACTAGCCAAAAAAGTTGATGAAATGTTTGCATAAATATATGAGAAATTTGCAAAAGACTATTATCATTATCATTTAATGCTCATTGATAAATTATTATTTTTTTGAAATCTCACTGAGTCCTTATTGACACATGATATCTCCATTATTTAAATTTAATATACAAAAAAATTAACTTTTGCATAATTGAGAAAAACAGAATGACAAAAATATTAAAATTAATTTTAAGACTGAACAACTTTGTGATGTGATATGGCTACTCATTTATCTAAGTCAGGAATTTCTCAGCTTTGATGTGATATGATGCCCCATGACTTCTCCTTTCCCAGAGTCAGGACTCTCTCAGTCACTATGCCCAGAGAAACCTGTTAACCCACCTTCCCTTTCCTACCCTAAGTTTTCCCATATTCTTCTCTATTATGCACCATCCCATTTCCACAACTATCTTTGTCAACTCTATGGCCTTTATATTTAAATCCCCCTTATCTTTTCCCAAATCCAGCATAAAAATCAAATCACTTTGTTTATATTTATTCTCCTACAACTTCATTATTTGTACCCTTTTTGCTTGCAAACATTTACATTCAATTAACAGGTGCCTAATATTTTCTATACATTCCTTACATAACTCGCAGACTAAATCACCCACATTTTCCAATTTATGTGTATTTTCCCTTGTTGCTAATGATCCCATTTAAGTCTTAACAATAAACTACTTTCCTTGTTATTATCATAAATTAACTTGCACTCAAAATTCCATTCATATCTATATATTTAAACTTTTTTTACTCTCCACACTAGTTCTTCATCTTTCCAACTCCCTATTTTTTATTAATGCATCTATTCTTCTATCCTATTTCTTGCCACTATAACACTCAACAATTCAATCATCCCACTTTTTGTATAAGTATACTGACATAAAGGCTTCCCAATTAAATATTAGTCTATTGTGCATTTTCATTTTGCTTTTTTCATCTCTCATATAAAAACTTGACCATCCTATTTCTTCTTGAATTGCCTACTTTGCCATCCACACATCTGCATATAATGCATGTATTCCTACTTCTCTTTGTACTTTTTCTAAGTAATCCAACACTTCTTTACTAACACATAACTCATTGTCAACTTAATACTGCCATTTCCTTCCATACAATTCTAACTATATCATATTTATTTTATTTTTCATGTGTCAAAGCATTAACTGGGAAGTGAACCCAGGACAACTGCTTGTAAGGCAGCCGTGCTGACCACTCAACCACCAACGCTTGACATATATCATATTTATTATATAAAAACACTGATAATTTCATTATTAGTCCCTTTCTTTTCTTTGTATTGATGTGATGCACAGTCACTTCTCCTTAAATGGAGTCAGGAATCTCTCAGTAACTATGCCCAGAGAAACCTGTTAGCCACTTTATCTTCCATTCCCCATTCTAAGAGTAATAAGAGTATTTGATGTGCTGTGATGCACTGTGACTTCTCCTTATATGAAGTCAGGAATCTCTCAGCAACTATGCCTAGAGAAACCTGTTAGCCACTTTACCTTCCCTTTCCATTCTCCACTCTAAGTTTTCCCATAATCTGCTCCATCCTATTTCCACAACATAATCTTTGTCAACTCCATGACTTTCATATCTTTAATAATAAGAGTATTTAAACGCCCTCTATTAGCTTGTTTTAAAATTAATATATATCATGTTATATAATAGCCAATTCTGAATTGTGAAGTATGACATAGGTATTTATTTAGGAGTAAAAAAAGAACAAAACAAAGTAATATTACCAACTAGCTCATTTATCTGTGAACAAGACCATCCCAAAGTTTCATTTTTATTTTTCTCCTTTAACCAATCGTAAAGTGGTTGAAAATATTCCAACATAGGCCCAGCATCCATATATCGTTGCCCAGTGATTTGTTCCATGGCATCTGGCCAAGGCTTGGCAGAACCAAGTTGCAGCATATTCCTATAGATATTTAAAATGATTTATATAAACTATAATAACATAATTAAATATGTGAAATTAAAAATAAATATCTCATGAGAATAATCTAATCATAATAGATAATAATTAAAAAAAGATGTAATGTCTCATGCTTACCATGAAAAATACAAAAGTGATGAATTCCAAGTTGAGTTTATCTAGATTTTTTTAGTTTTTTTTTATTGGAATGTATATACACGCATATATATAAATAATGGGTAATTCAATAACTTAGTCCAACATAAATTTATTTTGATATTTTAAGGTGTGTGTCGATATAAACACATACACACGTATGTATTCGATATGCATACAAACTTCTATTCACTCCTTGCATTTCAGACAAATGAAAAAAACTTCTGAAAAAGATGAATGCCCACTAAGTTACATTTTGGATGAATCAGCATTCTTTACTTAGTCCAGATCACAATCATTAACATGCCTTCATTATCCTTGTTCAATATTAATCAATACCAAATTATTATAATTTAATCTTCAAACATGTTTTTTTTTTTATCTTCACTCATTTAATATCTACTCTGAAGAACAATATTTATAAATTAAGCTAGAAATTATATCATTTTTAGACCATATAAAAACTTTAAACTTAATTAAAGAATAATAGATCAATTCTTATTAAATATAAACATATGTCATTAATCCATCTCCATAATCCCTTTTTCTAATATGTAATGCCATATACTTGTGTTTAGTAGGGAATAAATGTATTAATTTTTAAATTGTATTTAAAGTTTATATCTGATCTAAAATGCTATAATAATCTCTAGTCTAATAAGTGGTAATAATAATCACTGATATATTTATCTAAGGTGGAAAGATGTGTTTGTTGTTCACTGAAAAAAAAAACCTTTTGATTCCTCTGAAGCAGTAAAGGAATTTAATATTCATTGCATTCTTAATCTTGCAGTTGTTATTATTATATGGTTATTCTTATAGTAAATAAACATGGTTGAATTGCTTATCAACATACATCAGTCAGCATGGCGAATTTATTAGCTTTTTATCTTATTTAAAACCCAGAGACATCTTGTTTTTTTTTCTCATTTGATTGATAGTTCTATACTTTCATCAGTTGTTTTCTTGAAGGTAAAATGAGTATGAGTGTAAATAATTTTTTTTAAAAAAATAGATATTTACAATCATAATAAACAAAATTAAATTATGGCCCTTATTCCCAGGAAGTAAATAAAATATATTAAGAATCCCCTGATTGCAAACTCCGACTGCCATTTGATGACGACCTTTTATTTAGCCACCTGCAGATCACTTTTCAGTGAAAAAGATTACATGAATTAAAAAAAGACTATCCAGTCTTAAAAATATTATTGGAATCTGTGAAATTAGAAAAAAAGATGGAAAGACAATTGATTTGAAAAGTATATATATATTATTATTATAAAAGTACAAGTACTGAAGTACAAGTGGTGAGATATTCATTATAAATAAAATATGGAAGGAAAACATTGTGGAGATTGATGGTACATCAGACAGTGTGGCAAGTTTTAGCTTTTCAAGTTAATGGAAGATACTAAATGTAGATAATTCAGAATTTTTATATAGAGATACAAAATGCTTTCGATCAGACTTATTACATTTTTAAATTGTTATGGAAGTTGTGAATTGGTAAACAAGTGAAAGACAAAAAGTGCTATGGATAAATTTAGTTATGGTGATAGAAATGAGAGAGGATACAGACATGTTCACACACGATTCATTTTTTTTGGAATGAATATTCAATTTTTTGAAACTATTTACAATGAAATTTTAAATAATATCTGATGTTTCATTTGCTAAATTATAAATTTCAATTAATTTTACTTGAATTCATGCATTTTACATATCAGATGTAGGTATCAAGGATGACCCAAGGATTATATGCCATGTCATAGTTATCATGAAGCAAAACAAGATATTGCATAATAGAACCTTCGGTTTTATACATATTTGAAAAAGCATTAAGATATATGCTATAAATATTATAAAAGACTTTTTATTTAAATTTTATGTAAGGGACCAAAAATACTAGTTATACCACTGGTTATAGATTAAACAAGGCAAACTCTCCATACAGTAGTGCCATCCTGTGCCAACCAGAATAATCAATGGATACCAGAAGGCTTCTGCATAAAATCCATATCTAGTACCTATTCATCCAATATTCCCAGACTAGTTTCTGGCTTGTGGCCTTTGTCAGTGAGAAGCCTTAGCACTGCACCTAGATCTTAGAGTCTAATGCAATTCTCCAGCAGCCACCTTTTAACTCTACTTAACTACAAAACTATGAGAATGAAATTGAAAACACAATATTTTCAATCTCAGCTCAATAGCTTAAACAGTCATATGGGTCTGAACTCAATTCAACATCTATACCTTTTGGTGTATTTGGCTCTTTAACAACCATAGCCACCACTACCCTATTAGGCAAGATTGGTGTTAAACCACTAAACATCACATGATCACTATCTCTTATGCTAGCACTTAATTGTTATTAAACAAGGCAAAACTCTCCATACAGTAGTGTCACCCTGTGCCACCAGAGTAATCAATGGATGTCAGAAGGCATAGTTTTGTAGTTAAGTAGAGTTAAAAGGTGGCTGCTGGAGGGTTGCATTAGATCCTAAGATCTAGGTGCAGTGGAGATATTGGATGAGTAGGCACTAGATAGGGATTTTATGCACAAGCCTTATGGCATCCATTGATTACTCTGGTTGGTACAGGGTGGCACTACTGTATGGAGAGTTTTGCATTGTTTAATAACATTTATGTGCTAGTATAAGAGATAGTGATCATGTGATGTTTAATGGTTATAGATCAGGCCATACTGTTACTAATAAGTGAGCGGCACGTTTTAACAAATTAAATTACATTTATTTAAAAATAAAATTATGATCCGAAGGTGATAAGGATGATATATCTAATAAAAATCTAATTGTAATGCTGGTTCTTAAATATGATGAATTTATCTATATTGAATAGATAAATTCATTTGCAGAAATTTTTTATCTGTTTTCCACAAGAATGGAGAGCCAATGGATCATTTCCCCAAGAATCCAGAACATGTTCATTTCTTCTTAATATCTATCATTTTTGTTTAACAAGATAGAAGTAACTCTTCTATTACTACAAAATAGAATAGTATTTCAATATCTAATTTAATTGAGAGTGAAATAAAATAAAATTTTATTCTAATCACAACTAATTCTTATATTCAAAAACGAATTTGAATAGTCCGAAGGCTAACATCTCAAATAAATAATCTTGAAGATAAAAATAACCAGCTGTTCTAAAGGGATAATTGATTAATAATTTTACCTATCTGTCAAATCAAGAAAACATTTCCTATTTTTAGCACATGGCGATAGTGTTATAATTATTGCAAAAGGTAATGCAAATTTATCTCTGACAGAAGCAATCATTACGAAATTTTTCATAATTATTGGTAATCAGAATCATGCTTTACTATTATATTTTTAAAAAATTACAAATTTTACCTCAGTTTATGTTACTTATGTATTTTTAAATGTCTTTTTTTAAAAAAAAAAACTAATTTAAGTTTTGAATATACACTAAAACCTTTTTTTTTTTAAAAAATCAATTTTATAAAAAACCAAAAACAGTTTTTTTTTCCATTCGTAAAACTCAAGATGTTTTTGACCTTAGCAAAAAAGAAATAGCAAACAGTCGTTTGTAAATCTTGGTTATAAACTTTTGGCTTTTTTTTTGCTAAAAAAACTGAAGATTAATCTTTTTTTTTTTAACAAGAATATTGCCTAGAGATATAAAATAAGTCATTTCTATTAGAATTTGACCGAAGGAATATTTACTCACCCATTGTTAGTTATTTGTTCAATTGCTTTTAATGTTTTTTAACATTTAAACTAAAGCTCTACAACTGGCGAACTGATTCAAATAAAATCTCTTGTGTAATAATATGAATACAAACAGCTCTTCTAGTTTAGTTAATACGCGCGCAAGCAATACAAATAACATACATGCATACTACTTCACAGTACACAGTTATGCAGCATATAGAGCTGGTTTTTTTTTTTTCATGTGTTATAATATCGGTCGGGAAGTGAACCCGCTAACCCGGGTCAACTGCTTGTAAAGCAGCTGTGCTGACCACTCGACGAACAACGCTTGACTAGTGCTGAATTTTAAACACAAAAACTTCAATAAGTTGTCTAATGTAGCAAACATTCCGAGCACCAAGTTTGAGAGGAATAAATAAAAAAAACAGTTTTTTTCAATAACATACTGCAGGAATAAAAACAGTAAATCAAAAAATAGTTGAACTAAAAAACAAACATTCCTAATAATATTCAAGTCCATAGTCAGATGATTTCATTGTTTATTTTGAAATTAAAATGAATTTACATTTTTAATTCTCAAGTATTTTATAAGTAAGTAAAGGTAACCTGTAGATAAAGAGAAATTATGTATTTAGTGCATATAAATTATATATCATTTTACAGTTTTTTTTTATAAAAATAGTGAGTGTATTGACAACTGTTTGACATGCTTAAACTATATAAAAGATTTGCACTTGTGCATATTTTTTTAGCTAAAAATAACTGAATACCCATTTTTAACCAATGTGGAAAGGCTACTTTAGTTAGCTATGTTTCAAATGAAAGAAAATATTAACCATGGCTCATCATATTTAAGAATATAATTTCTTTCCCTCAGTAATAAAGGCCATAAGTCCCCACAAACATTACATAACCTCCACTTTTACCTCACTTTTAAATAGCAACTCTATTTTCCCTGCTCTTTGCCACACAGTGTAAGCCTGAGTAATCAATAAATGCCAGATAATAGTATTTAATAAATCCCCACCTAATTGTGCTCTATTTATATCCACAGATTTATTTTAATTTATGACTTTGTCAATGAAAATTAGATTTAAAAAAGTCTGATGCATCAGATCTCACTAGTGAAAGTTGTAATATAGAAACTAATCTAATGTATAGATAAGATATCAATGGATAGGGATTTATTAAACAGTGTCATCTAGCTGTTAATGATTATCAATGTCACACAATGATAAAATTGGAATAGGAGAAATAGATCTGCATGTTAGAAGTATATTTTAATCATATAATCCAAATCAACACAAGTTTTTGATTTTTTTACCTAAAAATGCTGAATACCTATTTATTGACCATCATTAGATGGGTATTTGGTTTGGATATGGACCAGCTTTTGCGGTTTAAAAAAAATTGCAAGATTCATCTTGCTCTTGAACTTCAACCACTTTGCCATGATATTCTTTTAAGCAAGTTTCAATTACTTAAAAAACAACTTGGGCTTGCATGGAAAATCCATTGCAGTTAAATAAATCTTCAAACTTCACTTCAGATTTGAAACTTAAAGTAGGTTAATGTTCTAACCACATATCCACAAACTCTTCATACATAAAAAAAAAAAAAAAATCAATAAAAAAAAAAAATAAATTCATTAAAAAAAATTAAATTTTTTATTGAGTACAAAATATAGCATTTCAGATGAACAAACTTATTAAATTTTTTTGAATAGTCCTGTCTATTATTTTTGGACAAGCTAAACTATTCGTGATCAATGAATCAGTTTTAATGCAAAACACTGATTCTTCAGTTTAACAATACAATCAGAGGAAAAATATTGTCATTGAAAATAAAATATACCTAAGAAGTTAATTTATTTTTATTTTTATGGTAAACTGGTACGCCTTTGTCTCTGCAAATAATTAAATATGCTATTATTTTATTTAAAATTCCAATTCAATGCATGTCTTATTAAATACAAAATATCTGTAGCACTTCATATAGATACCACTTTAACATTGGAGGTTTATACCAATTTAAAATTAAAGGCCTAAATATAAAATACAGTCAAAATGTATCAAAATATCAAATGTAATATTAAAAGACCCAGCATATGTATATGAAATAAATAAATAAATAAATAAATAAATAAAGAACCTAACTATAAAGATTCCTATGTAAAATCATCTTCAAATATGTTATTAATAGTTAAACAAAACAATATCATTATTCTTCATACTTAAATTCCAAAAAATGCCAATCTTAGCATTAGTTTCACTCATAGTAACAATAGGATTATTAATAACTTTGGTTTTATTGATGCTAAATCAAGTAATAAAAAAATTAAAAATATTTCCTGAGAGAATATTAATCTATCAAAAAACTTTATTAATTAATTTAATACTAAAAAATATTTTAAAAAACAACAACTCTTGCTATTTTGCTCATTCATATTCAGAAGCATCATAAAGTCTACACTTGTCAAGTGTTGGTGGCTAGTGGTTAGCATAGCTGCCTTCAAAGCAGCTGGCCCAGATTCGCTTCCCGGTCAATGCTTTGACATAGGAAAAAAAAAGTCTACACTTTTGATGATATTCTTTAATGACATTTCTATTAGATAAATTTCATACACTCAATATCTCAACAGTTATTGGTAAAAATCAATTAATCATAGTGGTATTCCGTAAATTTTATACCAATTAAAAAATAAAAATTTATAAAGGTTACTCTTTTCCCAACTAACCCAATTCTTAAGAATTTTCACAAAATCTGCCCTCCATATTTTTATTTACAATGCTTATTCACACTTGCAAAATCATTTAAATATTAATAGTATTATAAATTATGTAATGCCAAATGAACATCTTCTGCATCTAATCCTGGCTGCATTTAATATCTAGTTGTCAATTTACATTTCATAAAATTCTGTTGAGACAAATTTTATTAAGATAGCATAAAAGTTTAATGCATTTATTTTCACATTATTCTCTGGTTGAGACCAATGTCGATAGCTAAGCTTGGATTAAATTGTGTCACAAAGTATTAAAGCAGATATCATAAAAAAAATTTCTATAAAGGCTAGATTGTAAATGTTTTAACTTTTTGACAAAAGAAAAATTAAAAAAATATTGTAAAATGGTGTGTCAGTTATATAATAAAAAACAAAACAAATTTTACAAATTATTTTAGGATGAATTTCAAAATAATAAAACTAAATCTTTGGAATATAGGTTAACAGTCTTAAAGAATTCATTTTAATTGGATACATTTCTTCAGCAGATACAATCAAAAACAATTTTATTAATTCAACTATTGGTAAATAATATTCATTATTTGGCTGAAAAGTAAATGCTCAGGTATTTAAAATGATTGATATCCTCACTTCATTTTTTTTATGAAAGGAAGTTAAGCCACAATAAGATATTCATTTTAAAATGTTCTAATTTTTGTCACTGTTGCTTTCTCATAGTATGAATTTTAATGATGAATGTTTAGCGAAGTATTGTTAGTATATATTATATTATTTTATTAAAATTATAATTCATTGTATAATAAACATGATACTTTGCTATTTAATTTAACAATAAAATAATCCACACTCTTCCAATCATTAAAAGTCCACTTTTTAATTTGTTTCTTGCTTTGATATAATGATCATTTATTGGCAGTAAAGATAAAAAGTTACACTCAAAATAATCTCAAATTATCAAGAAAATAAAATAAATAATTGAATGATTCATTGTTCAGGTGAAGTTAGAATATAAAAAATAAGAAGGTTAAGCCATAATCCATGGACATTGAGTTCCAGAATCTTCCATTAAATCATGCTGGTAAATTATCATCAAGATTTTGTAATTTCTATTGCATAAGTAGCAGTACAAAGTGTACAGACTCTGTCACAATCTCTCAATTTACCACTTACTAAAATGACGGAGGCCGAGTTTCAATATTCATAAATACTGATATTTAAATCTCATAAAATTTTTAAATTGTTTCAAAACGTTATTCTGTTTCTTTTTCCCTTTAAACATTTCTTTATTTAATACTGAATTATTAATATTCACTTCTGTATGTATGTTGATTATAAAAAAAGAAAAAGGAAAGTCGGTAAGTATGCCAATTATATTAAAGAGTGGAGATTGTATTTGGGATATTTTGGAAAATTTAATATAATTTATTAATTGCTGGAAATATTCTTAATGATTCATATTGTTAAATAAGTTTTAAAAGAAAAGATGGAAGGTGGGTACTTTACATATTTATAAAATCATTCTTTAATCGTTAAATAAGAATCATAAAGGACCATTTTATTTTTGTGATTTACCTGGATAGTTACATAAGGGTTGTCACATTGATGTGATTAAAAAAAATTCTTTCAGTTATACTTATTTTCTAATGTTTATAAAACAGATCCCAATATCATCAGAACTTTATAATTTATAAAAAACATTCTTTTACGATAAAAATTAAAAACATTCTTCTTATATAATTTTATGTACTTTGAACACTAAGAGAACTTCGCCTAATGTGAATATGTTTAATTAAACCACTAAAATATTATATGATCACCATTCCTTTATGCTTACACAAACGGCTAAACTAGTAGTAACTAGCATACAGTTCAAAGTGGTATCATTTTGAGCTGGGTATTTTGAAATATAACTCTAATGTATTTATATATTAGTTCACAGAGGGCAGCACTGGATTTCTTAACCATGTGCGGTGATTTAATATTTGTATATTTATTTTAACATAGCATTATGCACTGGGATATTTTCTATACATTTGTGTTAGGTGGTTAAAGATCATTTTGCTTATTAAAATTTCAAGTTCTTTGTTTGAATTTGTTTCTATTTTAATATTTAAGATCTAATAGCGTACAATTCAAAGTGATATCATTTTGAGCTGGCTATTTTGAAATACAAACTCTAATGTATTTATGGTACTTTAAAGTACTGTATTTATATATTAATTCACAGAGGGCAGTACTGGATTTCTTAACCATGTGGAGTGATTTAATATTTCTAAATTACAGTGTATAGTTGCATAAAATTAAAACGTTAATAGTTTTTAAAAGTAATTAACTATTTATTAGAGTTTTTCCCTCTACATTTGTATGCAAGGTATTATTATAAAGATATATATATATATAAGATTGTGATACAATATGGTCAGAACATTGATCATGAACAGCACGCATTAATTTATAATGAGCCTGTACCTTATGGTACCATATAATCAGAGCATTGATCATGATAAACATGATCAAAATCCCAACATTTTTTATTATGATTAATAGACTAATACTTAAGTATGTGCATCTAGATGATTATTATATATCATACCCTAAATTTGGCATTGACTATTGAATCTTTTTAAAATCCAGTCATAAGAAATGACTGTTGATTATTCTTGTGTTATGCTGGTGATATAGTTTATTGTAACTTATAATTGTTAGTATAATAACATATTTTTATTGGGTGCTGTCTCTTTAATCAGATTTATTTTATTTATTGATTAACTATGATTCAATGAGGACGATGATGTTTTCCTATCTTACCATATTAAATAAAGCTTGTTAGCAGCTATTGGTAAAGCTCCATCTAGTGAACATATTATAAATAATTTTATATACACACATTACAAAATATAAAGATTTATGACTTATTTACCTTAATAACTTTCCTGCTTCTTTTGACTTATATATATCACATTTATGTAAAGGAATATGACTTTGACTAGCAGCTGCACAAAGTGCTTTGTGGAATTGAAATTGGATGATGAAACTGACAAAATACCTGAAATGGTAGAATCATACAAAAATAAACATTATTTTAAAATTCTCTTTTTATAAATTTAAATTTATATTTAAGGAGATGCTGGGTGAAATAATGCTAAACATGCCAAATTCTCATTTAAAAATAATTTAAAAAACCATTACAACTTAAAGTTAATATTTTAATTTATTATAGAATAAAAATTAGCATTTATCATTGTTTAAAGCCAAAATAATAAATACTCGACTGTAGGCTAAAAATCATTATTAGTTTCAGTATAAAACACAAAAAAAATCTTGAAATTCATAACATATACTGTGTGATTATAAAAAAGAGAACAATCTTAAGATAACACGAGTACTCTATTCATAATGGAATAGGTGTATAAAAAATTAAATAATAGTATTTAATTAAAAAAAACTATAATGCCCTTTAGTTAGAAATCATTGTGAAATTTCAAAAGTAGTTAAACCTGTGTTAACAACTACAAGATAAGTATGGATAATAGAGTCTATGCCATAGCAACTATGGTATGTATGTAATGGCAATTGAATATTACTATGTATAAACAATCAAATGTTTTATTGCTTTGAAGTTTAATTGGAAGGGACCAATCTAAGCTGCAATCTCCATACTGTATCTCCAAAATTTTCTATTTTACCACTGAACTAGACTTTTCAGGATAATAGGTTTCTTGAGTATGACACTAAAATATGCATTTAGTTTTAATAATGGAGTTATAACCCCTTTCTTTTCTTTGGATTTATAATTTAAAAGTCATTAGCAAAAATGTTGAATTTTTGGAAAGATATTGTGTTAAAATGCAGCAATGAAAATTTATATTAACCTCAATAATATATTTATGATAAAAACAACTTCACCAAACACAAGTTATATAATAGAACATAGAATGTTGTTAAAATTTCCCAATGATAATTTTCAAATGTCTGCTTTTAACTCAATAGCTAAATCATAACCAAATTCCTGTGACTAAGTAGAAAGATGTCTCGTGCAAGTAAAAGAAGTTCCAGGTAAAATATTTTGGACAAAACAGTGTTACAGCTTAAAATTCAATAATCAATAATAATTGTTCAATAAAAGAAATGGTTTAAAATTCTTTTACTTTTCAATAATAAGAAGCAATTTAATTGCCTGATTTATTCTTCATTGAGCTCAAAAGTCAATATAAATAATGTTCAAAGTTATTTATAAATAGTATACGTAATCTTCACAATTGTTGCAATTATTTGAAGTCTAGTGTTTTTCTGGACATACTAGTTAATACTTTTTTTTTTTTTTTTTTTTTTTTTTTACCCTTTTTTTTAAGAAATTTTTTTATTATTAAAATTATTTTTTTAGAGGTTTTTAAATAATTTTCCTTTTTCCATTCCATTTTATATTAAGGATATAAGAATTTTTTTTTTTAATAAATATTTTTTAAAAAAATATTATTTTTTTTTTTTTTTATACCTTTTCAATTATTTTTAAGAATTTTTTTTTTTTTTTATTTTAAAAACATCTTATAAAAGATTTTTTTTTTTATGAAAAAAATAAATTTTATTATAATAAATATAAATAAAATTAAAAAAAATAAATATTTTAAAATAAATTTAAATTTTTTCATATTTTTTAAAAAAAAAAACAAAAAAAACACCACACAACCAAAAAAGAAGAAGGAAGGAGGAGAGAGAAAAAAAAAAAAAAGAAGAAGAAAAAAAAGGTTACGACCTCATAAAAAAATAAAAAATTAAGGGGGAGTGGGGGGGAATATAGAAAAAAAAAAAAAGAAAAAAAATTTAAAATTACAAGAAAAAAAAAAGAAAAAAAAAGAGAACACAGAGAGGGGGGGAGGGGAAAGAAAGTGTGAGGGGGGGGGGGGAAGAGGAGGAAAAACGAAAAAGGGAATAAACTGGAGAGACCTTCATCCTGCAGAGATGATAATGTGATGATGATGATATGTTTTTAACTTGACAGCAATAATTAATCCACAATTAATGAGTTATTATTTCTCAAATATTATAGCATATGCTATAATAATGAGCTGATGGAGAGCAATTCACTAATTAAATAATTTAGGTGCAAAGCAAAATTATAATATTTATAGATATTCATTTATTTCATTAGTCTGACTCCTAAATGTGTATGGTCATTATATTTTCAGAAGAAAACAAAAACAAAAGATGAAACAAACATATAAAAAATAAAGTTAGAAAAGCAAAAGATAGAAACAAACATATAGAAAATAAAGTTAAATGTCACTTTTGTGATGACTACAAATTAATTTTTGAAATACAAATAAGATAATTAAGCCAATTACTCAAGGCTTTAATAGATTTGTAAATGTAGATGATAACAATCAACCCTTAAGCTAACAACAATCTTAACCTGTAATCAAGGCCTAATGTGTTTATATAGATAGTGAAGATTTCAACTTAACAAAGGAGTGTGAGATTAATACTGCAAAGAAGTTCAAACGAATCTCATTAACCAGGCAAATATAACCTGTTCTGAAATCAGTCTAATAAATAGTCAATTATAACTTCCATATTCTGAAAGCAGACTCATAAATAATTACTTATAACTTTAGATCTATATAAACATACCAGAACAAAGATAAATGTATTACCTTTATTGTTAAAGAAGATTGCATTGACTATAGGTTCAGATTGTTGATAGCTTAAGGGTTGATTGTTGTTATTTACATTTATAAACCTATTAAAGCTTTGAGTAATTGACCTTATTGTCTTAGTAATTTATACGGAATTTTGAAGTTATAAATGACTATGTATTAGTCTGCTTTCAGAATCTGGAAGTTATAAAAGACTTTATTAGTCTGCCTTTAAAACAAGTTATGTTTGCCTAATTAATGAGATTTGTTTAAATTTCTTTGCATTATTAATCTCGCACTTCTTGCTCAAGTTGCAATCTTTGTATCTATATAAACATATCAGATCATGGATAAAGGTATCATCTTTATTGTTAAAAGAGTTTGTCTTGACTACAGGTTGAGATTGTTGATAGCTTAAGGGTTGATTGCTGTGAAATACAAATCTGTCCAATATCACTTCCTGATCCTAGAGACTTATTTGATCTTTTATACATATGCTTTTTTTATTTTTTATGTAGTATGAAAATCTTCAACGCCTTGCATAATTGTGTTCTATTCTCAGACATATTCTGCCAATGAAAGAAATCAATATTGAACTTTTATAAAATCTAATTTTCTTCTATCATTGATTCATAAAGCAATTAACCAATTAAAAACTATGCTTAAGTTCACTATCAAATACTTTTTACAATGTTTATCAACTTTTATTCACTTTATAAGCTTATCCATGAAGATGTGTTCTTAGGAATAAAAGAATCAATACCATCACATCCAGTTAGCTAAAGCAATGATCAGCAACCTTTTAGATATTGCGAACCACTAACATAATTTTTAAATGTATGAATTAATATGAGCATTGAATATGATATACATATATATTTATTTATATATGAGTGTGCCATAGTCATATTCTTATTTTGTTACTTTTTCTATGCCGCTGATCGAGTAGAGTTTATTAAATGCCTTTGAGGTAGATGTTTTGCAAATCACAGTAGTATTTTGTAACAAATCAATTAGCAATATAAAATTCTTATTCTATTTCACATAATAAGAAATACAGCTTAAACCAAAATTATTTTTTATTTAAAAATTTTATTTAATGAGCTTAGATAATTTAAATAATATCTGAATTTCTTTGCGGAACATTAAAATTATGTCACAGACCACCAGTTGCTGACCGCTGAGCTAAAGGCTACATTCTATCAATAGATCTAATAATCGTATAATATTTTCAGAATATTATAATGAATCTTAAAATAAAATTTTATTGGTGTCTTTTTCTCTATATATGCATAGTATCTTAGATCTACTTAAAATTATTATTATATTTCAAACAAATGAATAAATTTTGAATAAATATTGAAAAAAAAAAAAAAAAGCTTAAAACGCATGTATTGAAAGATAATGATAAATAGTGAATGATGGAGACTCTGATACTGCTATTAATAGCCTGTGTAAGCATACAAAATGGTGGTCATGTGATGTTTTTACATCTACTTTGCTCATATGATAATGGTAATTGCAGTTTTTGAAAAAAAATACCCAAATTTACATATGCTGAACTGATTTCAGATCTATATGACTATACAAACAAATGAACGTGGATTGCAAACATTATTGCACTTTCATCTTGGACTCCTAGCCTTATAGTTGACTAAATAGTAAAAGAAAGCTGATGGAGGGTTGCATTGGATCCTAAGATCTAGGTGTAGTGCTCCCAAATTCAAGGCTCCTCACTGATAAAAGCCACAAGCTAGAATCTTGTCTGTAGATATTGATGAGTAGGCACTAGATATGCACAACCCTTTTAACATCCATTGATTACTAAGACTTTTACTCTATGGCAATAATGTATAGAGAGTTTGCTACTGTGACTAAAAAGCTAATTTATTTATTTTTTAAATTGAATTCAATACATTAAGGTTATTGTACAGAATATCTCATAGTTTGGGGGGAAATAGCATGTTTAGAAACCAAGAAATGGAAGTTGTTTTTTTTTTTGTCTTTTAAGCAGTTCAAAACAATAAACCTAGATTCCATATTGATACTTTCTTACTAAAGCCATATATAAAATGTGAAAAAGTGCATAATTATAAAAATAGACACAACAATAATATGTAACTAACTGTTTTCAAATATTTCCATAAACCTTCTCAATTCCAGCCAATATCCCACTCACCCTTTAAATAAAAAAAAAGCTAGAATTTTAGCATTCCATTGAAAAAGAAATCCTATATAATATTTGAAATGCCCCATAGCTATATATGGCTTGAAAATTCAAACATATTAAGGTTTTTAATTTAAGTCTCTAATACTTTTATAAAAGATACATATGTATAACTTACTTCAGGGGTTCCCAACCCTATGTCCACGGGCACCATGGCACCCGCAGACTATTTTATGTGTGCCCACTGCTATCCGAACACGATAAAAAATTATCTGATACAAATAAATTTAATTTTTAAAATTTCTTATAAATTATTGTATTATATTGTAATCAAATTGTAGGGCATACTATACTTTTACAGCATAAAAATATAAACGTTAATTATATGTTAAAATTTTATTTTTGAAATACATTTTAACAATATCCAACTATAAATTTACATTGAAAAAATAAATGGTAAAAATGGTGCTCCCTACCTGGTTGAAAAAATAAATGGTGCCAGTCACCTGACTGGTATTATAGAATGTGCTCTTAAGTGCAAAAAGGTTGGAGACCCCTGACTTACTTTATTTATACCATAACTTAAACAATTTTGATTGTTTCTAAAGATATGCCATTATATCTAAAAATATTTTTTGGGGTTTCTTTCATTGCAATTCTTTTCCCTGATAATCTGCTATAAGATAACTGAGACATCATGTGACAAAAAGATGATAACTAATACAGATCATTGACTCTTTTCTAAATAATACAATAGTGATATTATACTAGTTTCAGAGATTTGGATGAATTGCTTTTGAATTCCAATGCTGTTACCTATCGTTTTTGTTTACATTGTGTCATGAAATTAAGAAAGATGCTTACTGGTGTTTACTAGCCTATTACCAAAGATTGCCAAAGGGGTAGCAATTAGCTTATAAGAGAAATCACTAAAAAATATAGATGTTAAATATGGCAGATTTACATAACTTAAGAAATAATTGAATTTAAATCTTTTGTTGTGAATAGGAAATCAGAAGTGAGGATAGTGCATAGTTATATCTATGATGAGAAGAAAGTCAATTTATTCAGAAAATTATGAGTGAAAAGTCTGGTCAAGTGTTTTATTCATTGCTTACATTGTAGCTTCTGGAATCGGAAGACATAACATTAGTGTATAATTATCAACCACACAGTTATGCTTTTTTCTTTCCACCCCTTTCTTTCTTATTCTCTCCATAACTATACATTATTTTTGTTTAAATTTAGCAGAAAGCAAAGCAATTTACGGCTGATGATCAAATTTTTTATTTCAGTGCATTTTACTAAAAGAATTTATAAATAGGTATATGAGCACAGACTTTCACATGACCCACCACTCTCCACTCTATCTAATAACACTGATACACTCAAGCACATATATGCTGAAAAGATAAATAATCACCAATATATGTATTTCATGCTAAACCAGCAATCATCAGTTGGTCCAGATTATCATCTCCCACACATATATACTATAAGTGCTCAGATATTTATTAAGATAGACAATCTTCATACTTTAATGGACTGGCTCCAATCTACTACACCCTCCAACTCTTCAACCGTCCATCCAATTGAAAATCTGATGATGGAATGCTCGAAGGCCACCCTAAGGCCGAGAATCTGAACCCCACATGTACAGGACATAATCCATTAAATACATATGCAAGGATGGGCAGACATCTCTACAATGTAATAAGTGAAACACAGGCTTAATATATACCATGTGTCTATATTGTGCCATTACAATTTGGTCACTAGCCAAATTTATAGTAATGTGCATGTAAGAAAGTGTAAAACAAAATCATCATCACATTTTTATATAATCATAAATGAAGCTGTAGGGCATCCAAGTTCAAACCCTACAAGGTCCAGTTCTAAAAGCTTTAAACAGAGAAAGAATGGGTCAACAATTACATGCTTTACTTGTTTGTGTGTTGATAGAAAGGTAATACACACATTTAAACTATTTAATATTTAATTTTTCTTTAAAAAGCAAAGTTATAATGCATACATATAGGCAATGTATGTGTAAATTATTTAATTGTTTTATATTTCAAATATTAAACATTTTAACTTTCTTTAAAACTAACCTATGCTTGATCAATTCTAATATTTTATTCTATGCTTTTATTTTGCTTTTCTTTAATTATAATTGGGATTTAAAAGTTACAGACTTAATTAAATAATTGGGTTATAATTACTAAGCTAGCAATCATATTATTTAAGGTTAGTTTATGAATGATTTGAAAGAATGAAGGATGTGTGTACATTACATACAAAAATTTACATTTCCTAAATATTGAAAGAAAAGGAAGTATTAAATCTGTCAAATTATTTTTTTTTGTACAATTTTTTTTGTTAAAAGAGGAAATCTGTTTAATCAGATATCGATCTTTGTAGCAATTTTTTTTTTGTAAATAATTGTTTTTCACTTTGGAAGCTTATAATGGGTCAGAGCTCTAATTTTGAAATTGTCTTATCTCAAGATCTAAAGAAGGAAGCTCAAAGATTTGAAGTGTTACCTGGATGTTAAAAAGAAAGAAAAAAAAAGAAAAGAAAGGAAATAAGGATTGAGTCTATTTTTTTTTTTAAAACAAAAGTGTCTGGAAAAAGGATTAAACTTTTCAGTTGAAAAATAATATAGTTGAAAATAAATTAGAGATCTAATTAAAACAAATTTGTCCAAAAATAGCAAGTGATGCTATCTCTGATTGGTTAAGTTAGCTAAAAATTGGATATAAAAAGCTGTCTTGAATTATTATTAAGATTATTGTTTATGATTCAGATTATTAAACTATCCAATTGAATGCTGAAAATATAAGAAATGTCTGGCTAGAAAAATTATATGTATGTCCCATCGGTTCCGGACCATCTGGGGAAGCTGCACATCACATAGGAAAGAAAAGATGTGTCTAAAATAATATTCTACACCTTTCAACTGACCAGAGAAATAAGATGTTTTTTAATAGAAGGAAGAAAGCATTCACCTGCATTCAAAGAAGATGAATTAATCTACTGATAAATATTAATCATCAAGTCCAATTAATTGTTCCAACAACTGATTTTAAACTCAAGAAAATTTATAAATGTGAAAACAACTGCTGTATTTCATCCACATGCTTGACAGGAAGAGAAGAAAAATTAATATAATGATTTCCAAATTGTCCACTAAAGCAAATAACCTCAATAGAGTCATCATCATCAAATAGTTATACACCTCAAGAAAGAGATTGTTCCCACATAAAACGGAAATAGTAGCTGCAGAAATATAGACATTATACAAGACAAGTTTGAACCCTTGGAAATTCGCCACAAACAAAAGATCGGTAATATGACTTTTTATATCTATTTTCTTTATGATATCAGTCTTAATAAACATTTTAGCAATAAAGTGGTACATTTTATTTAAAGAACTTTTAAAGACTATTCAGATCGATTAAAAACAAGAATGTCTTACTAAAAATAACTTTGAGCTTCATAAATGATCTTGAATGTATGAAAATTATTTGTTTATTAATTTTACAATATTAATGTGTAAAACAATTTTTTTTTTATGGTGTTATGATTTTAGTTTTAACTGATATATTATTATTATTTTGGTTTTTAATAATATTTTGTTATTATGGGATAAAACACGCACATACATAATAATATTTTTATATGTGTATAATTGGGAGTGAATGTGAAATAATGAGTAGTATTAGAATATTAGATTATTTTGTTTCAAGTTAAGTATAGATTTCAGCGCTTGGAAGGGAGGGGGAGAAAATAATTTAAAACTCTTTTCTAAAACTTGCTCTTTCAATTTTACTAACATTTTTTTTTACATTCTATTTACATGTTGGATTTTTAAAGTATGTGTGCTAATGAGCAGATAATATTTTTTTTCTTGAAATACTTTTCTCATGGAGTGAAAATCATGGTCAATGTGACGTCCAACTTAATACAAAATACATTTGAAGGGAAAGGGGGAAGAACTTAAAATTAATCTGAGGATTGTTATATAATCAATTATTATTATTATTATTCATGTCAATTTTCATATTTATCTAGAAATTTTTATGTATATGTTAGAAATGTAGTAATAAATATTAGTTTGTTTTATTAAACGAGGCGTATATATTTCATTAAGTGTAGTCTTTGTTAAGTGTGATTATTCATCATCATCAATGGTTGAATATTAGTTATTTAAGATATAAGTAAATATGCTAAAATTAAGCAATAATTATGAATTTCTTTATAAAAATTAGTTTTATGTTTAGGCTTAGTCCTAGAGCTGTAGTTGAAACCCTTGTCATTATCGTTATTATTATCATCATCATCATCGTCATCAACGTTTTAATTAATGAGCTGTTTAACTGTTTAAAGGCCATAAATAAATATTGATTTTATAATATTTAGTGATTTCTTAGTATTATTATAACCACATCCCATCATCTATTTCATGCAAGGATGAGTGAATTGCCATCCTAAATTAGTTATATATAATCTGAGCTAGTAAACTTATAAAAATATTGAAACACATTTGTTATGCTAAGATCTGAGAAATGATTTATGTCTAATATACTCCACTTTGGTTTAAAGATGTTTTACTTTTACCTAAATATTAGTGCGTATAGTGATATGGCTCAAAAAGCAAAATCTTCCATTTTTATTAGAAATAAAGTACCAAAAAGGGATTCAAACCCGGTACATGTGAAAGGTTATTAGATATAACCGTGTCTAGATTCAGATAATCTAGTGGCGCCCTGCTAGACCATATTCACTTAGTATTTGTTTAAACATGCACTTAACATCAAACCAAGAAATGAAAGTGGATAAGATCTACTGTCTGTATACCTGAGTTATATTTTATTGAATTACTAGTGTACTCACTTCACGTGATTTCATATACCTGAGTTATAATACTGGTTATTAATAATTTCCTCATAATTCTTTGAATATTGTAATCATTCTATGGACTCTTTACTCAGGTATGGTAATATCTTTTTTTTGAACTCATTTAATTATGTTACAATGGACACCCAACTGGGGCCTGATATTTTGCCATATACCTGAAAAAGAGAGTCTATAGAATGATGGGAGATGTGTGGTTAAAAATAGAGAAATTTTTTTTAGTAAAATTTTTTTTTTCCAGTAAAAATTTTTTTTTTGTCTTACAAAATTTTCTTGGCCAAACAGTCTTATTTTAGATGATGATGTTTAATATGATTTAATTTTTCATTGATGATGATAAAATGGGTACAGCCATAAAACAGCTTAGTTTTGTTTTATCAATTTTGAAAATAGAGATGAATATCACAACTTAAGACAAAGGTGAAATAAATAATAGATTTTTTTTTGTGGAACATTAAAATAATTTATTGCCAGATAGGATAGGCATAGTAATAGTGATGAATTATGGAATAGTAGTCTCATGTGTGTTTGGGGAGTTCATTTTGTAAAAAGTCTATGATTTTAGAGGTTTGATTGGATGGTTGATCGTTGGAGTTTGGTTGGTTAGATTGCAGTTTTGATGATGAGTGGAGAGTTTTGTCATTGCCTTGAGAATGCTATGTATTTCGTGTAACTTATGAATGATCAAACCCATTCACTGCTCCAACCCAATTTATATGTTATCTTTATTTTATCATGAAGCAGTTAACAGCAGACCTGCCATGATATCAGCCTATAAGTCTCCAAGAGAGAGAGCACGGCATAGTTTTCCAATCCAGTTATATGTTATTCTTATTTGATCATGAAGCAGTTAACAGTAGTCCTGCCATGATATCAGCCTATAAGTCTCCAAGAGAGAGAGAGCAAGGTTTCGTTTTTGTAGTCTATAATAAGCAGGGCATTCCTTGATACTTGCCACATAAGACTCCAAGAGAGAGAGCAAGGCATAGTTTATCTACTTTAGCCCCTAAGACTTAAAATACATCTTTTATTGCAACAGAGTTTGCTTCATTCAATCAAGGGTTGTGGTAGTTAATAGTGATCGAATTGGGATGATCTTCTGAGTGCTCGTGATGCATTGTGTGATTATAGTGCTGTGACTGAATTCTTTTATTTATCTCAAGATTGTGAACTGCTAGTCATTCTGTGGACTGTCAATATCTGTCGGATTTCTGGGAGAATGGATGAATGTATAATTTGGGCTATTACAGACAGACATGCACTATAGATTATTGTTGTGTAGTTCATTAAATAAGGATATTAAAATTTTTTTTTGTTGTTGTATTTGTAAATGCATAATAAGGTGAAAATCAAATCAGTCAGTTGGTCAGAATAGGTGTCAGACAGGGAGAAGATGTGTGGATTTTTGATGGTCAGGGAAGTACAGATGGGATATATATAGTTTTATAACATGAGTGAACTAAATTATAGTATGGAAGAGGTTATGGAAGAGGAAGGTGCCCCAATACCAGGAATCAGTGATCGTTTTCATACTGAAGAAGAGGATGGGGAGGTTTTCTTAAAAACACAAGAGGAAAGAGAGGAAGTAGAGGAAGATGCCTTTAATGTTAGTAGCAATAATACGGCCTCAAGTGTGGAAGTAGATGAGGAGTCAGAAGTGGGCCAGGCTCAAATAGCAAAGATGGCACCATCAGACATGGACATGATAATGCAGATGCTCAGAAGTATGAGAGAAGATAGTAAGCAAAGTATGGTAAATCTAGAACAAAAGATAGAGAAAAATAATAAAAGTATAGAGAGTCTAAGAGAAGATAGTAAGCAAAATATAGAAAGTCTAAGAGAAGATAGTAAGCAAAGGATGGAAAATCTAGAACAAAAGATAGGTCAATCTATGGAGAAAAGTATAGAAGGTTTAAGGGTAAATCTAGAGAACTCTATTGACAATAACAACCAAATGATCATCGCTTTGGAAACTAGGATAGAAGGGTCCAATATAGAGTGTAAAAATAGGTTTGTGTCATTAGAGGAGAGGATAGAAGGAGTGTGTAGGTCTATGGAAGTCACCAAACAGGAGGGCTGTCAGGGACTACAGTCATTAAAGGCTCAAGTGGAGCAGTCTATCGAAGAAAATAAGAGAGAAATTGAGTTAGTTAGGAATGAGGTCCATGGTTTGGTCTCCCAATCCATATCAGAATGCATAGAAAAGAATGCCGAAATAACTTCTGCAGGAATTCATATTAGATTAGAGGAGGTGGTAGCCAAAGTGGACTCATATAAGGAAGCCACTTTGGGCTGTGTAGATCAAACCCTCACTATGAAAAATAAGTTTAGTGGCTTAGAAAAGGAAATACGAGAAGTTAAGGGAAGCATGGCCAATGAGTGTGTACAAATTGACCAAAATCTTAGGAAAGAATTGGGGAAACAAATGGATAGCTTTAGGGAGGAGATAGTAAAAAGGGACAAGTCAAGTTCTTTAGAAGAGGGACCCAGAATGAATCAACATGAATTGGGTGTTATGTTGGAAAAGGTTGAGGAGAACCAGAAGGCCTATGTTGTGGAATACATAAACCCCAAGATGGATGATCTCTACCAGAAAATAGGGGAATTAAAAGATCGTATTAATGTAGGGCTGCAGGATCAGTCAAACCTAAATTCAGGGCAGAGCGATGGTAGCACCAGTCCAGATGACTGTAGGGATAGCTCAGAACAGAGTCAGTCAGAGAAAAGGATGCCTACTTTAGTTAACAATCCACAAGGTGAAAAAGAAGTAGAAAGGCCGATATTAGCCATAATACCAAATCTCCCAGTAAAGAAAGTAAATGAGATGATGACCAAAGAGCAGATTGGGATAGATCATGAAGTGAAAAGAAGGAAAAGAGAGTTGGAGGAAAAACTTCATGCATCCGATAAGATGATTGATTTAAGAGAGGCAATAAGGGAGATGAAACCAGTTATTTTAGAAAGAGAGCAAAAGTTTCAACAGTCTGTAGTTCTCAATCTAGTAACTAACCAGCATGTGTGGTTTCAAAAATCTGTCTTCTTAAATAGATTGGAGATACCTTATATATGGTATAGAGAGGCAATCTCTCTGAAAAATGTAAATGTCCAGTGTGTATCAGACAGAGAATCAATCTCTCTGAAAAATTTAAATGCTCTGGAAATTTTAAATGTGCCTTATATATGGTACAAAGAGTCCACCTTTTTAGAGAGTTTAAAAATAAATTATACATGGCACAGAGAGTCAATCTCTCTGAAGAGTTTAAATGTCCATTATATATGGTACAAAGAATCCACCTTTCTAGAAAATTTAAAGATAAATTATACGTGGCCCAGAGAATCAACCTCTCTAGAAGATGTAAGGATAAATTGATATCTGGTCCAGAGAATCAACCTCTCTAGAAGACTTCAAGGATGCCTTATATATGGTACAGGGAGTCAATCTTTCTAGAAAGTTTAAAAATAAAGTATGTATGGTATAGAGAGTCAATCTCTCTAAAGAACTTCAAGGCATATTACATAAGGTACCAAGAGTCCATATTTCTAAATGGAGTTTGTAATAGGAGGTTATATAAAATAAAACCTCCAGATATGTTTTATAAATATCCAGTCAAGATGAAAAATGGAAATATTAAAAAGGGACTGGATGTACAGGTGCATTTTTATGCAGACCACAATATGGTTTGAAAAGAAAAAGCCATTCCAAATTACCAAGAAAATAGGGGAGAATGCCTTTATGCTTGCTGCTCTTGATGGGAATAAGGGGACCTATAATGCTAGGAGTTTGATCCCTTATACTTCAGCAGAATAGCCTGGCAAAGATCTCCAAATAAATTACTTTTAGGTTTTCTAATGAAAAATATATTTACCAGTAGTTAATTTTTTTTTATATATATATTATAAGTGTTTATTATTATTAGTGTATTTATTAGTTAGGATTTTTTTTTTAAAAATATAGTTAAAACAAAAGTGCTGATGATTTTATCCGAAGGGGGAGAAAGTTGTGCCATTACAATTTGGTCACTAGCCAAATTTATAGTAATGTGCATGTAGAAAAGGTAAACCAAAAATCATCATCACATTTTTATATAATCATAAATGAAGCTGTAGGGCATCCAAGTTCAAACCCTACAAGGTCCAGTTCTAAAAGCTTTAAACAGAGAAAGAATGGGTCAACAATTACATGCTTTACTTGTTTGTGTGTTGATAGAAAGGTAATACACACATTTAAACTATTTAATATTTAATTTTTCTTTAAAAAGCAAAGTTATAATGCATACATATAGGCAATGTATGTGTAAATTATTTAATTGTTTTATATTTCAAATATTAAACATTTTAACTTTCTTTAAAACTAACCTATGCTTGATCAATTCTAATATTTTATTCTATGCTTTTATTTTGCTTTTCTTTAATTATAATTGGGATTTAAAAGTTACAGACTTAATTAAATAATTGGGTTATAATTACTAAGCTAGCAATCATATTATTTAAGGTTAGTTTATGAATGATTTGAAAGAATGAAGGATGTGTGTACATTACATACAAAAATTTACATTTCCTAAATATTGAAAGAAAAGGAAGTATTAAATCTGTCAAATTATTTTTTTTTGTACAATTTTTTTTGTTAAAAGAGGAAATCTGTTTAATCAGATATCGATCTTTGTAGCAATTTTTTTTTTGTAAATAATTGTTTTTCACTTTGGAAGCTTATAATGGGTCAGAGCTCTAATTTTGAAATTGTCTTATCTCAAGATCTAAAGAAGGAAGCTCAAAGATTTGAAGTGTTACCTGGATGTTAAAAAGAAAAAAAAAAAGAAAAGAAAGGAAATAAGGATTGAGTCTATTTTTTTTTAAAACAAAAGTGTCTGGAAAAAGGATTAAACTTTTCAGTTGAAAAATAATATAGTTGAAAATAAATTAGAGATCTAATTAAAACAAATTTGTCCAAAAATAGCAAGTGATGCTATCTCTGATTGGTTAAGTTAGCTAAAAATTGGATATAAAAAGCTGTCTTGAATTATTATTAAGATTATTGTTTATGATTCAGATTATTAAACTATCCAATTGAATGCTGAAAATATAAGAAATGTCTGGCTAGAAAAATTATATGTATGTCCCATCGGTTCCGGACCATCTGGGGAAGCTGCACATCACATAGGAAAGAAAAGATGTGTCTAAAATAATATTCTACACCTTTCAACTGACCAGAGAAATAAGATGTTTTTTTTTAATAGAAGGAAGAAAGCATTCACCTGCATTCAAAGAAGATGAATTAATCTACTGATAAATATTAATCATCAAGTCCAATTAATTGTTACAACAACTGATTTTAAACTCAAGAAAATTTATAAATGTGAAAACAACTGCTGTATTTCATCCACATGCTTGACAGGAAGAGAAGAAAAATTAATATAATGATTTCCAAATTGTCCACTAAAGCAAATAACCTCAATAGAGTCATCATCATCAAATAGTTATACACCTCAAGAAAGAGATTGTTCCCACATAAAACGGAAATAGTAGCTGCAGAAATATAGACATTATACAAGACAAGTTTGAACCCTTGGAAATTCGCCACAAACAAAAGATCGGTAATATGACTTTTTATATCTATTTTCTTTATGATATCAGTCTTAATAAACATTTTAGCAATAAAGTGGTATATTTTATTTAAAGAACTTTTAAAGACTATTCAGATCGATTAAAAACAAGAATGTCTTACTAATAATAACTTTGAGCTTCATAAATGATCTTGAATGTATGAAAATTATTTGTTTATTAATTTTACAATATTAATGTGTAAAACAATTTTTTTTTTATGGTGTTATGATTTTAGTTTTAACTGATATATTATTATTATTTTGGTTTTTAATAATATTTTGTTATTATGGGATAAAACACGCACATACATAATAATATTTTTATATGTGTATAATTGGGAGTGAATGTGAAATAATGAGTAGTATTAGAATATTAGATTATTTTGTTTCAAGTTAAGTATAGATTTCAGCGCTTGGAAGGGAGGGGGAGAAAATAATTTAAAACTCTTTTCTAAAACTTGCTCTTTCAATTTTACTAACATTTTTTTTTACATTCTATTTACATGTTGGATTTTTAAAGTATGTGTGCTAATGAGCAGATAATATTTTTTTTTTCTTGAAATACTTTTCTCATGGAGTGAAAATCATGGTCAATGTGACGTCCAACTTAATACAAAATACATTTGAAGGGAAAGGGGGAAGAACTTAAAATTAATCTGAGGATTGTTATATAATCAATTATTATTATTATTATTCATGTCAATTTTCATATTTATCTAGAAATTTTTATGTATATGTTAGAAATGTAGTAATAAATATTAGTTTGTTTTATTAAACGAGGCGTATATATTTCATTAAGTGTAGTCTTTGTTAAGTGTGATTATTCATCATCATCAATGGTTGAATATTAGTTATTTAAGATATAAGTAAATATGCTAAAATTAAGCAATAATTATGAATTTCTTTATAAAAATTAGTTTTATGTTTAGGCTTAGTCCTAGAGCTGTAGTTGAAACCCTTGTCATTATCGTTATTATTATCATCATCATCATCGTCATCAACGTTTTAATTAATGAGCTGTTTAACTGTTTAAAGGCCATAAATAAATATTGATTTTATAATATTTAGTGATTTCTTAGTATTATTATAACCACATCCCATCATCTATTTCATGCAAGGATGAGTGAATTGCCATCCTAAATTAGTTATATATAATCTGAGCTAGTAAACTTATAAAACTATTGAAACACATTTGTTATGCTAAGATCTGAGAAATGATTTATGTCTAATATACTCCACTTTGGTTTAAAGATGTTTTACTTTTACCTAAATATTAGTGCGTATAGTGATATGGCTCAAAAAGCAAAATCTCCCATTTTTATTAGAAATAAAGTACCAAAAAGGGATTCAAACCCGGTACATGTGAAAGGTTATCAGATATAACCGTGTCTAGATTCAGATAATCTAGTGGCGCCCTGCTAGACCATATTCACTTAGTATTTGTTTAAACATGCACTTAACATCAAACCAAGAAATGAAAGTGGATAAGATCTACTGCCTGTATACCTGAGTTATATTTTATTGAATTACTAGTGTACTCACTTCACGTGATTTCCATATACCTGAGTTATAATACTTGTTATTAATAATTTGCTCATAATTCTTGATAGTGTTATATTTTGAACCTTTACTTATGATCATTCTATTGGACTACTCAGGTATGGTAATATCTTTTTTTTGATTCTTTAATTATGTTACAATATATATACTTTTTATATAAGGTATATGAGCACAGACTTTCACATGACCCACCACTCTCCACTCTATCTAATAACACTGATACACTCAAGCACATATATGCTGAAAAGATAAATAATCACCAATATACGTATTTCATGCTAAACCAGCAATCATCAGTTGGTCCAGATTATCATCTCCCACCCATATATACTATAAGTGCTCAGATATATATTAAGATAGACAATCTTCATACTTTAATGGACAGGCTCCAATCTACTACACACTCCAACTCTTCAACCATCCATCCAATTGAAAATCTGATGATGGAATGCTCGAAGGCCACCCTAAGACCAAGATTCTTGTCACACCCATGTTGGCCCAAGGTCAATCTGAACCCCACATGTACAGGACATAATCCATTAAATACATATGCAAGGATGGGCAGACATCTCTACAATGTCATAACTGAAACACAGGCTTAATATATACCATGTGTCTATATATGTAATATAGGGTATATGAGCACATACTTTCACATGACCCACCACTCTCCACTCTATCTAATAACACTGATACACTCAAGCACATATATGCATGGGTGTGACAAGAATCTCGGCCTTAGGGTGGCCTTCGAGCATTCCATCATCAGATTTTCAATTGGATGGACGGTTGAAGAGTTGGAGTGTGTAGTAGATTGGAGCCAGTCCATT
>JAQFVV010013562.1:0-99584 GCA_028023455.1 Epiperipatus broadwayi | reverse complement strand
AAACAAGCTATGAACATGCTGGTATACAGTAATATATTTTTAATGAATTTTTTCACTGATTTGGTCATATTTCGATAGAATTAGCTAAATTATACTGAACTGCAATGTTAAAGTATTCAAATTCATCAATTTTTAGGAATGTGTAATTTGGCTGTAATTCCAAGCTTAAAACCCGCTTAGAACCATGCTGTTGTACAGTACTATATTTTGAATGAATTTTTTTACTGGTTTTGTCATATTTAGGTAAAATTAGCTAAATTATACTGAACTGCAATGTTAAAGTATTCAAATTCATCAATTTTTAAAAATTTGTAACCAGGCTTCATTTCCAAGCTTAAAACGCGCTATGAACATGCTGTTATACAGTAATATATTTTTAATGAATTTTTTCACTGATTTTGTCATATTTCGGTAGAATTAGCTAGATTATACTGAACTGCAATGTTAAAGTATTTAAATTCATCAATTTTTATGAATTAGTCACCTGGCTGTATTTCCAAGCTTAAAACAAGCTATGAACATGCTGGTATACAGTAATATATTTTTAATGAATTTTTTCACTGATTTGGTCAAATTTCGATAGAATTAGCTAAATTATACTGAACTGCAATGTTAAAGTATTCAAATTCATCAATTTTTAGGAATGTGTAATTTGGCTGTATTTCCAAGCTTAAAACCCGCTAAGACCATGCTGGTGTACAGTACTATATTTTGAATGAATTTTTTTACTGGTTTTGTCATATTTAGGTAAAATTAGGTAAATTATACTGAACTGCAATATTAAAGTATTCAAATTCATCAATTTTTAAAAAATTTGTAACCAGGCT
Organism: Epiperipatus broadwayi; assembly: GCA_028023455.1. Lineage (NCBI taxonomy): Eukaryota > Metazoa > Onychophora > Udeonychophora > Euonychophora > Peripatidae > Epiperipatus > Epiperipatus broadwayi. The sequence goes on along the minus strand of JAQFVV010013562.1, from coordinate 98,757 downwards.
TCATTTCCAAGCTTAAAACGCGCTATGAACATGCTGGTATAGAGTAAAATATTTTTAATAAATTTTTTTCACTAATTTTGTCATATTTAGGTAGAATTAGCTAAATTATACTGAACTACAATGTTAAAGTATTCAAATTCATCAATTTTTAAAAATTTGTAACCAGGCTGTATTTCCAAGCTTAAAACGCGCTAAGACCATGCTGGTGTCCAGTACTATATTTTGAATGAATTTTTTTACTGGTTTTGTCATATTTAGGTAAAATTAGCTAAATTCTACTGAACTGCAATGTTAAAGTATTGAAATTCATCAATTTTTAAAAATTTGTAACCAGGCTTCATTTCCAAGCTTAAAACACGCTATGAACATGCTGGTATACAGTAATATATTTTTAATGAATTTTTTGACTAATTTTGTCATATTTCGGTAGAATTATATTAATTGTACTGAACTGCAATGTTAAAGTATATAAATTCATCAATTTTTATGAATTTGTCACCTGGCTGTATTTCCAAGCTTAAAACGCGCTATGAACATGGTGGTAAACAGTAATATATTTTTAATAAATGTTTTCACTCATTTTGTCATATTTCGGTAAAATTAGCTAAATTATACTGAACTGCAATGTTAAAGTATTCAAATTCATCAATTTTTAGGAATGTGTAATTTGGCTGTATTTCCAAGCTTAAAATCCGCTAAGACCATGCTGGTGTACAGTACTATATTTTGAATGAATTTTTTTACTGATTTTGTCATATTTAGGTAAAATTAGCTAAATTCTACTGAACTGCAATGTTAAAGTATTCAAATTCATCAATTTTTAAAAATTTGTAACCAGGCTGTATTTCCAAGCTTAAAACGCGCTATGAACATGGTGGTAAACAGTAATATATTTTTAATAAATGTTTTCACTGATTTTGTCATATTTCGGTAAAATTAGCTAAATTATACTGAACTGCAATGTTAAAGTATTCAAATTCATCAATTTTTAGGAGTGTGTAATTTGGCTGTATTTCCAAGCTTAAAACCCGCTAAGAACATGCTGGTGTACAGTACTATATTTTGAATGAATTTTTTTACTGGTTTTGTCATATTTAGGTAAAATTAGCTAAATTATACTGAACTGCAATGTTAAAGTATTCAAATTCATCAATTTTTAGGAATGTGTAATTTGGCTGTATTTCCAAGCTTAAAACCCGCTTAGACCATGCTGTTGTACAGTACTATATTTTGAATGAATTTTTTTACTGGTTTTGTCATATTTAGGTAAAATTAGCTAAATTATACTGAACTGCAATGTTAAAGTATTCAAATTCATCAATTTTTAAAAATTTGTAACCAGGCTTCATTTCCAAGCTTAAAACGCGCTATGAACATGCTGGTATACAGTAATATATTTTTAATAATTTTTTTCACTGATTTTGTCATATTTAGGTAGAATTAGCTAAATTATACTGAACTACAATGTTAAAGTATTCAAATTCATCAATTTTTAAAAATTTGTAACCAGGCTGTATTTCCAAGCTTAAAACGCGCTATGAACATGGTGGTAAACAGTAATATATTTTTAATAAATTTTTTCACTGATTTTGTCATATTTCGGTAAAATTAGCTAAATTATACTGAACTGCAATGTTAAAGTATTCAAATTCATCAATTTTTAGGAATGTGTAATTTGGCTGTATTTCCAAGCTTAAAACCCGCTAAGACCATGCTGGTGTACAGTACTATATTTTGAATGAATTTTTTTACTGGTTTTGTCATATTTAGGTAAAATTAGCTAAATTATACTGAACTGCAATGTTAAAGTATTCAAATTCATCAATTTTTAAAAATTTGTAACCAGGCTTCATTTCCAAGCTTAAAACGCGCTATGAACATGCTGGTATACAGTAATATATTTTTAATAATTTTTTTCACTGATTTTGTCATATTTAGGTAGAATTAGCTAAATTATACTGAACTACAATGTTAAAGTATTCAAATTCATCAATTTTTAAAAATTTGTAACCAGGCTTCATTTCCAAGCTTAAAACGCGCTATAAACATGGTGGTAAACAGTAATATATTTTTAATAAATTTTTTCACTGATTTTGTCATATTTCGGTAAAATTAGCTAAATTATACTGAACTGCAATGTTAAAGTATTCAAATTCATCAATTTTTAGGAGTGTGTAATTTGGCTGTATTTCCAAGCTTAAAACCCGCTAAGAACATGCTGTTGTACAGTACTATATTTTGAATGAATTTTTTTACTGGTTTTGTCATATTTAGGTAAAATTAGCTAAATTATACTGAACTGCAATGTTAAAGTATTCAAATTCATCAATTTTTATGAATTTGTCACCTGGCTGTATTTCCAAGCTTAAAACAAGCTATGAACATGCTGGTATACAGTAATATATTTTTAATGAATTTTTTCACTGATTTGGTCAAATTTCGATAGAATTAGCTAAATTATACTGAACTGCAATGTTAAAGTATTCAAATTCATCAATTTTTAGGAATGTGTAATTTGGCTGTATTTCCAAGCTTAAAACCCGCTAAGAACATGCTGTTGTACAGTACTATATTTTGAATGAATTTTTTTACTGGTTTTGTCATATTTAGGTAAAATTAGCTAAATTATACTGAACTGCAATGTTAAAGTATTCAAATTCATCAATTTTTAAAAATTTGTAACCAGGCTTCATTTCCAAGCTTAAAACGCGCTATGAACATGCTGGTATACAGTAATATATTTTTAATGAATTTTTTCACTGATTTTGTCATATTTCGGTAGAATTAGCTAAATTATACTGAACTGCAATGTTAAAGTATTCAAATTCATCAATTTTTATGAATTTGTCACCTGGCTGTATTTCCAAGCTTAAAACGAGCTATGAACATGCTGGTATACAGTAATATATTTTTAATGAATTTTTTCACTGATTTGGTCAAATTTCGATAGAATTAGCTAAATTATACTGAACTGCAATGTTAAAGTATTCAAATTCATCAATTTTTAGGAATGTGTAATTTGGCTGTATTTCCAAGCTTAAAACCCGCTAAGACCATGCTGGTGTACAGTACTATATTTTGAATGAATTTTTTTACTGGTTTTGTCATATTTAGGTAAAATTAGCTAAATTATACTGAACTGCAATATTAAAGTATTCAAATTCATCAATTTTTAAAAAATTTGTAACCAGGCTTCATTTCCAAGCTTAAAACGCGCTATGAACATGCTGGTATACAGTAATATATTTTTAATAAATTTTTTTCACTGATTTTGTCATATTTAGGTAGAATTAGCTAAATTATACTGAACTACAATGTTAAAGTATTCAAATTCATCAATTTTTAAAAATTTGTAACCAGGCTGTATTTCCAAGCTTAAAACGCGCTATGAACATGGTGGTAAACAGTAATATATTTTTAATAAATTTTTTCACTGATTTTGTCATATTTCGGTAAAATTAGCTAAATTATACTGAACTGCAATGTTAAAGTATTCAAATTCATCAATTTTTAGGAATGTGTAATTTGGCTGTATTTCCAAGCTTAAAACCCGCTAAGACCATGCTGGTGTACAGTACTATATTTTGAATGAATTTTTTTACTGGTTTTGTCATATTTAGGTAAAATTAGCTAAATTCTACTGAACTGCAATGTTAAAGTATTTAAATTCATCAATTTTTAAAAATTTGTAACCAGGCTTCATTTCCAAGCTTAAAACACGCTATGAACATGCTGGTATACAGTAATATATTTTTAATGAATTTTTTGACTGGTTTTGTCATATTTAGGTAAAATTAGCTAAATTATACTGAACTGCAATGTTAAAGTATTCAAATTCATCAATTTTTAAAAATTTGTAACCAGGCTTCATTTCCAAGCTTAAAACACGCTATGAACATGCTGGTATACAGTAATATATTTTTAATGAATTTTTTGACTGATTTTGTCATATTTCGGTAGAATTATCTTAATTATACTGAACTGCAATGTTAAAGTATTTAAATTCATCAATTTTTATGAATTTGTCATCTGGCTGTATTTCCAAGCTTAAAACGCGCTATGAACATGCTGGTATACAGTAATATATTTTTAATGAATTTTTTCACTGATTTGGTCATATTTCGATAGAATTAGCTAAATTATACTGAACTGCAATGTTAAAGTATTCAAATTCATCAATTTTTAGGAATGTGTAATTTGGCTGTATTTCCAAGCTTAAAACCCGCTAAGACCATGCTGGTGTACAGTACTATATTTTGAATGAATTTTTTTACTGGTTTTGTCATATTTAGGTAAAATTAGCTAAATTATACTGAACTGCAATGTTAAAGTATTCAAATTCATCAATTTTTAAAAATTTGTAACCAGGCTTCATTTCCAAGCTTAAAACGCGCTATGAACATGCTGGTATACAGTAATATATTTTTAATGAATTTTTTCACTGGTTTTGTCATATTTAGGTAGAATTAGCTAAATTATACTGAACTGCAATGTTAAAGTATTCAAATTCATCAATTTTTAAAAATTTGTAACCAGGCTTCATTTCCAAGCTTAAAACGCGCTATGAACATGCTGGTATACAGTAATATATTTTTAATGAATTTTTTCACTGATTTTGTCATATTTCGGTAGAATTAGCTAAATTATACTGAACTGCAATGTTAAAGTATTCAAATTCATCAATTTTTAGGAATGTGTAATTTGGCTGTATTTCCAAGCTTAAAACCCGCTAAGAACATGCTGGTGTACAGTACTATATTTTGAATGAATTTTTTTACTGGTTTTGTCATATTTAGGTAAAATTAGCTAAATTATCAAACAACATCAAAACAACAAAACAACAATTTGAAGAAGACTTTCCAGCACTATTAATTAAAGAAAAAAAAAATGATGACATTATTCAGAGCAATGAAAACACTCCAACTCCTGATGAAGACTTACATGAACATGATTCATCTTCTGATGAAGTCAGAAAAACAATTCACAGCCATAAATATGAAGGAAAAACAAAAAATAAAAATAAAACCAAAACCAACGAAACAAAGCAATTAAAGGGAATACAAAATAAAAAGCATTTAACAATTAAAGATAATGTAGAAAACCCAGATAAATATATTGAGGAAGCTATTAAAACTGAAGAAAACATTAATCTCAGGGAAAGACCACAGAAAAGAGCTCGTGATCCAAAACAGAAAAAAATAACAGAGGAAAACAAGCTTACTGATAATCGAAGTGGAGATTCATCAGAAGAAAACAATGATAACCCACACAAAAAAAACAAAAGAAAAACAGTCTATCCACATCAAACACAAGAAAATCTAGTAGAATTCCCCAGCATGGAGGAAGAGGACATTGTATTCACAGATGAAATATTAGAAGAAGATTCTGATGACTACTTTGAAGCCACTAATGATATCAAAGGTAAAACCAGCATGAATCACTCTAAACATTCAAAAAACCTGCGTCAAAGTAGCAGGAGCATCAATTCATCCACCGCAAAATGGGAAGATTCTTCCTAAATATCACATACTGGCAATACACATCCAACACCAAACCTTTTAATTTTTGATGAAGATTAAAATAATTGGAATTAATGTTAGAGGATTAAACTCTATTCATCGAGCCTATGCCATACAAGACTGGTTTCAAAAAGAGTCTCCAGATATTATGTGCTTCGCAGAGACAAAACTTCACAATAATAGTGATAATAAAATTGCAGAGATAATTAACTCACTAGGTCTATTTTACTACTCAATAGCAACTTCACCCTCTGGAGGTGTGGGCTTTGTACTAAATCGAAACTCAAGATTTACAAAATACAAACTAATCCACATGGATGCTAATTGTGCAATTTTAAACTTTGATATAGGAAATAGTAGCCTGAACATTATATATCTTTACCTCCAGAAAAATACAAATACAATACACAAAGTAATTAATACAATTAACTCAACTCTTGTCCATAATAATTCATCTACGGTAATTTTAGGTGACTTTAACATGTCCTACAATACTTTTGATACCAATTATGTACATCTTATTAACACTGGACTAATGTCAGCACAAGGATTTTTCCCAATAAATTCTTATTCTTTCTACACAAAGCAATATTCATCACTAATAGATCTAATATACTATTCACCAGACATTCACTTCAAAATTGAAACTTCATTAAAACATGTGGTCTTTTCAGACCACTTAGCTCTAAAGATCATCATTCATGCAGGAGACCCAACTTTCCATTCAGATGGCCTTGCTAAAACACCAAGAATGATTAACAAATTTAACACTCCTGAGGCCATCTTCTCTGAGGCCTACATATATTTTCATAAGGCTAACATCTTGTCACAGGATCCAATTCAGGCATGGTTTATATTTACTGAAGTTCTGAGAGCAACTACCAACAACTACTCCTATAAACAAAAAGGACCTCTAGGAATTCTAAAAGACATGGATTCTATCAGTATAGCAATAGATTCATTTCCTTCCACCTCTCTTGACATTAGTACAATTCTTGATCTAAAAAATCAATACAGAATGAAACAAAGAATTTTAGCTGAAACAATAGCTATCAAAAGATCAAAAATATTCTTAGCTAACAGGCATGCATGGACAAGAAGCTATATACGATGGGCACTAGGAGCTAAACCAAAACTAAATACTCCCTTGTCTATCGATAATAATGGAAACAATCATATAGGCTCATCAATGCTTATAACCATTTATGACTTCTTCTATGCCAAACTACAAGCTGATTCAAAATCTATATCTAGGACAACCTTCAAAAGTGATACAAATTGTGGTCACCAAATTACCAACAAACAAATTCTGGATAAATTGAAATCTATCCCAGACAAAACCCATCCAGGCCCACATGGCCTACCAAAATTTCTATTAATTCACCTATCTCATTTCACCCTTCCTATTATAAAAGGTATGCTAGATAGACTGGCCTCAGATTGCTTAGAAATCCCTAGCCTCTACCCCATTTCACTAGTTCCTTTTTTAAAGAAAAAAGATATGCCTTCTACTACCTCCAATATTAGACCAATCTCCATGACACCACTTCTCATAAAAATAATTGAAGGACTCATAAAAGATAAAATTCAGGATACAATTTTAGAAAAAATATCAAATGCACAATTTGCAAAAAAAGGCTCATCAACAGTAAATGCTGTATGCCTTTTTCAATCAGTTTTAGACCATGTGAGAAGCAAAAGAAAATCTCAGCCCATTGCAGTACAGTTGGATATCACAGCAGCATTTGATTCCATACGCATAAATATACTTCTTGAAACTTTGGAACAATATGGAATTTCCACAGTGTACTTAAGAATCATTGAAAATCTTTTGAACAATAGAGAAATACTTATCACACTCAATGGCCGGATAGCACCTGGATTTAGACCTTCCATCTCTATTCCACAAGGTTCCCCATTGAGTGCCCTGCTGTTCATAGCCTACATAAACCCTTTACTAAAAGAGATTGAAGCAAAACTCCCTGGAGTATTTGTACCATCCATAAACCGAGAAATCAATCTACTAGCATATATGGATGATATTGTCGTTATACTTCCTTCTATTAAGCACTTAGCTACATTGGAAAAAATTATCAACCAATATTCTACAGATTACAAACTAGTAATTAACCGGGAAAAATCTGCAGTATGGAAACTTTTGTCAGGGAAAAGTGTTCCCTCTTCCTTTTCAGCAAAACCTCAATCTTTTTTAGGATTCCCTCTATATTTTTCTCCAAGGATGATGAGAATTTCAGTACAGAACGATTTGCTTCTTGCAACTAAAAAAGTAACAGACTCACTAAAAAGTGTTTATCTCTCACTGTGTGATAAAGTTCATCTGCTGAATACACTGGCCTTTAGTAGAATTAATTACTACCTCCCCATTTTAAATCCTACCAAAAGATTTATTTCTCAAATAAATTCATTGTGTTCTGCTTTACTATGGAAAAAGAAGGTGGTATCCATCAGTATGAAAAAAATGCAAAACCCTAAACGGTTAAATGGACTAGGTTTGCATTCAATTGCTACAATGTTAATGAGAAACACACTTAATTTCTTTTATTCAATGTACACAAAAACAGTATACCAAACTCCACTCAATAAAATTATCCCTACAGACAGGCCTCCACCATACCATAGGAAATCCTGGCTGGAAAACCTAATCAACCTTCTCTCACATCACATCAACTTAAATGATTTTCGGTTTGATAGAAAGTTTACATACTGGGACACTTTCAACATTATTAACACTAATCAGGATTGCCCACCTGCAATGCTGGGAATACCAAATGAGAAATTAATCCCAAAGATAAAAAGATGGTTTCTTACACCAAAATATATTGATTTTACAATAAAAACCAATCTATGCGCTTTACCAACAAATGACTTCCTTGTAGAGAAAAGAGGATTCAAGAAGATTGAAGCACTATGTAACATATGCAAAAGAGATTCTGAAACTATCAATCATATTCTAATAAACTGCATAGGATTAAACCAAGTAAGATGCAGACTTCAAGATTTCTTCAAGCTCACAAGTATTCAACTCTTTGACATTGCTTGGAACATCAAAACAGGAAGTTACTCAAACATTAGAAGATCTATCTTTGTAAATCACACTCTCTGGCTACTCAGATGTAGATTAGTTTTCAATTCAACACCCTGTGATCCTCTTGAATTTACTGTCAAAACTCTTTCAACTATAAGAGAGAAAGACAAGCTACTAACTCCCACTGAAATTTTCATGCCGACCTGGATCAACTCAGAAGACTTTGCCCACAGCAATAAAAATGCAGAGGCAAATAATGAATAAACATATTTGGACTCGATTAAAGATGAAAACTTTAGTACTTCATCATATAAGAAGACAAACAATGAATAGATATCCACTATGGGCAGTGGATGAATTCTTTGGATTCCTTCTGCTTTTTTTCTTAATTTGCAATGAACTGCATGCTTATCAAAGAAAAGAACAAGAGACTAATATTTTCCTAGATGCAAGTATAATTTTTCTTAGTTGTAATTTAATGATTGACAAGATGCATATTTGTAATTTTTTTTTATATATTATTTACAAGTGTAACCAAAATTAAATATAAATAAATATTATATCTTAAAAAAAAAAAAAAAAAAAAATTAGCTAAATTATACTGAACTGCAATGTTAAAGTATTCAAATTCATCAATTTTTAAAAATTTGTAACCAGGCTGTATTTCCAAGCTTAAAACGCGCTATGAACATGCTGGTATACAGTAATATATTTTTAATGAATTTTTTCACTGATTTTGTCATATTTAGGTAGAATTAGCTAAATTATACTGAACTGCAATGTTAAAGTATTCAAATTCATCAATTTTTAAAAATTTGTAACCAGGCTTCATTTCCAAGCTTAAAACGCGCTATGAACATGCTGGTATACAGTAATATATTTTTAATGAATTTTTTCACTGATTTTGTCATATTTAGGTAGAATTAGCTAAATTATACTGAACTGCAATGTTAAAGTATTCAAATTCATCAATTTTTAAAAATTTGTAACCAGGCTGTATTTCCAAGCTTAAAACGCGCTATGAACATGGTGGTAAACAGTAATATATTTTTAATAAATTTTTTCACTGATTTTGTCATATTTCGGTAAAATTAGCTAAATTATACTGAACTGCAATGTTAAAGTATTCAAATTCATCAATTTTTAGGAATGTGTAATTTGGCTGTATTTCCAAGCTTAAAACCCGCTAAGACCATGCTGGTGTACAGTACTATATTTTGAATGAATTTTTTTACTGGTTTTGTCATATTTAGGTAAAATTAGCTAAATTATACTGAACTGCAATGTTAAAGTATTCAAATTCATCAATTTTTAAAAATTTGTAACCAGGCTTTATTTCCAAGCTTAAAACGCGCTATGAACATGCTGGTATACAGTAATATATTTTTAATGAATTTTTTCACTGATTTTGTCATATTTAGGTAGAATTAGCTAAATTATACTGAACTGCAATGTTAAAGTATTCAAATTCATCAATTTTTAAAAATTTGTAACCAGGCTGTATTTCCAAGCTTAAAACGCGCTATGAACATGCTGGTATACAGTAATATATTTTTAATGAATTTTTTCACTGATTTTGTCATATTTCGGTAGAATTAGCTAAATTATACTGAACTGCAATGTTAAAGTATTCAAATTCATCAATTTTTAGGAATGTGTAATTTGGCTGTATTTCCAAGCTTAAAACCCGCTAAGAAAGAACATGCTGGTGTACAGTACTATATTTTGAATGAATTTTTTTACTGGTTTTGTCATATTTAGGTAAAATTAGCTAAATTATACTGAACTGCAATGTTAAAGTATTCAAATTCATCAATTTTTAAAAATTTGTAACCAGGCTTCATTTCCAAGCTTAAAACGCGCTATGAACATGCTGGTATACAGTAATATATTTTTAATGAATTTTTTCACTGATTTTGTCATATTTCGGTAGAATTAGCTAAATTATACTGAACTGCAATGTTAAAGTATTCAAATTCATCAATTTTTAGGAATGTGTAATTTGGCTGTATTTCCAAGCTTAAAACCCGCTAAGACCATGCTGGTGTACAGTACTATATTTTGAATGAATTTTTTTACTGGTTTTGTCATATTTAGGTAAAATTAGCTAAATTATACTGAACTGCAATGTTAAAGTATTCAAATTCATCAATTTTTAAAAATTTGTAACCAGGCTTCATTTCCAAGCTTAAAACGCGATATGAACATGCTGGTATACAGTAATATATTTTTAATGAATTTTTTCACTGATTTGGTCATATTTCGATAGAATTAGCTAAATTATACTGAACTGCAATGTTAAAGTATTCAAATTCATCAATTTTTAGGAATTTGTAACCTGGCTGTATTTCCAAGCTTAAAACGCGCTATGAACATGCTGGTGTACAGTACTATATTTTGAATGAATTTTTTTACTGGTTTTGTCATATTTAGGTAAAATTAGCTAAATTATACTGAACTGCAATGTTAAAGTATTCAAATTCATCAATTTTTAAAAATTTGTAACCAGGCTGTATTTCCAAGCTTAAAACGCGCTATGAACATGCTGGTATACAGTAATATATTTTTAATGAATTTTTTCACTGATTTTGTCATATTTCGGTAGAATTAGCTAAATTATACTGAACTGCAATGTTAAAGTATTCAAATTCATCAATTTTTAGGAATGTGTAACCTGGCTGTATTTCCAAGCTTAAAACCCGCTAAGAACATGCTGGTGTACAGTACTATATTTTGAATGAATTTTTTTACTGGTTTTGTCATATTTAGGTAAAATTAGCTAAATTATACTGAACTGCAATGTTAAAGTATTCAAATTCATCAATTTTTAAAAATTTGTAACCAGGCTGTATTTCCAAGCTTAAAACGCGCTATGAACATGCTGGTATACAGTAATATATTTTTAATGAATTTTTTCACTGATTTTGTCATATTTCGGTAGAATTAGCTAAATTATACTGAACTGCAATGTTAAAGTATTCAAATTCATCAATTTTTAAAAATTTGTAACCTGGCTGTATTTCCAAGCTTAAAACGCGCTATGAACATGCTGGTATACAGTAATATATTTTTAATGAATTTTTTCACTGATTTTGTCATATTTCGGTAGAATTAGCTAAATTATACTGAACTGCAATGTTAAAGTATTCAAATTCATCAATTTTTAAAAATTTGTAACCAGGCTGTATTTCCAAGCTTAAAACGCGCTATGAACATGCTGGTGTACAGTAATATATTTTTAATGAATTTTTTCACTGGTTTTGTCATATTTAGGTAGAATTAGCTAAATTATACTGAACTGCAATGTTAAAGTATTCAAATTCATCAATTTTTAAAAATTTGTAACCAGGCTGTATTTCCAAGCTTAAAACGCGCTATGAACATGCTGGTATACAGTAATATATTTTTAATGAATTTTTTCACTGATTTTGTCATATTTCGGTAGAATTAGCTAAATTATACTGAACTGCAATGTTAAAGTATTCAAATTCATCAATTTTTAGGAATGTGTAACTTGGCTGTATTTCCAAGCTTAAAACCCGCTAAGAACATGCTGGTGTACAGTACTATATTTTGAATGAATTTTTTTACTGGTTTTGTCATATTTAGGTAAAATTAGCTAAATTATACTGAACTGCAATGTTAAAGTATTCAAATTCATCAATTTTTAAAAATTTGTAACCAGGCTTCATTTCCAAGCTTAAAACGCGCTATGAACATGCTGGTATACAGTAATATATTTTTAATGAATTTTTTCACTGATTTTGTCATATTTCGGTAGAATTAGCTAAATTATACTGAACTGCAATGTTAAAGTATTTAAATTCATCAATTTTTATGAATTTGTCACCTGGCTGTATTTCCAAGCTTAAAACGCGCTATGAACATGCTGGTATACAGTAATATATTTTTAATGAATTTTTTCACTGATTTTGTCATATTTAGGTAGAATTAGCTAAATTATACTGAACTGCAATGTTAAAGTATTCAAATTCATCAATTTTTAAAAATTTGTAACCTGGCTGTATTTCCAAGCTTAAAACGCGCTATGAACATGCTGGTGTACAGTACTATATTTTGAATGAATTTTTTCACTGATTTTGTCATATTTAGGTAGAATTAGCTAAATTATACTGAACTGCAATGTTAAAGTATTCAAATTCATCAATTTTTAAAAATTTGTAACCAGGCTGTATTTCCAAGCTTAAAACGCGCTATGAACATGCTGGTATACAGTAATATATTTTTAATGAATTTTTTCACTGATTTTGTCATATTTCGGTAGAATTAGCTAAATTATACTGAACTGCAATGTTAAAGTATTCAAATTCATCAATTTTTAGGAATGTGTAATTTGGCTGTATTTCCAAGCTTAAAACCCGCTAAGAACATGCTGGTGTACAGTACTATATTTTGAATGAAATTTTTTACTGGTTTTGTCATATTTAGGTAAAATTAGCTAAATTATACTGAACTGCAATGTTAAAGTATTCAAATTCATCAATTTTTAAAAATTTGTAACCAGGCTGTATTTCCAAGCTTAAAACGCGCTATGAACATGCTGGTATACAGTAATATATTTTTAATGAATTTTTTCACTGATTTTGTCATATTTCGGTAGAATTAGCTAAATTATACTGAACTGCAATGTTAAAGTATTTAAATTCATCAATTTTTATGAATTTGTCACCTGGCTGTATTTCCAAGCTTAAAACGCGCTATGAACATGCTGGTATACAGTAATATATTTTTAATGAATTTTTTCACTGATTTTGTCATATTTCGGTAGAATTAGCTAAATTATACTGAACTGCAATGTTAAAGTATTCAAATTCATCAATTTTTAGGAATGTGTAACTTGGCTGTATTTCCAAGCTTAAAACCCGCTAAGAACATGCTGGTGTACAGTACTATATTTTGAATGAATTTTTTTACTGGTTTTGTCATATTTAGGTAAAATTAGCTAAATTATACTGAACTGCAATGTTAAAGTATTCAAATTCATCAATTTTTAAAAATTTGTAACCAGGCTTCATTTCCAAGCTTAAAACGCGCTATGAACATGCTGGTATACAGTAATATATTTTTAATGAATTTTTTCACTGATTTTGTCATATTTCGGTAGAATTAGCTAAATTATACTGAACTGCAATGTTAAAGTATTCAAATTCATCAATTTTTAGGAATGTGTAATTTGGCTGTATTTCCAAGCTTAAAACCCGCTAAGACCATGCTGGTGTACAGTACTATATTTTGAATGAATTTTTTTACTGGTTTTGTCATATTTAGGTAAAATTAGCTAAATTATACTGAACTGCAATGTTAAAGTATTCAAATTCATCAATTTTTAAAAATTTGTAACCAGGCTTCATTTCCAAGCTTAAAACGCGCTATGAACATGCTGGTATACAGTAATATATTTTTAATGAATTTTTTCACTGATTTTGTCATATTTCGGTAGAATTAGCTAAATTATACTGAACTGCAATGTTAAAGTATTTAAATTCATCAATTTTTATGAATTTGTCACCTGGCTGTATTTCCAAGCTTAAAACGCGCTATGAACATGCTGGTATACAGTAATATATTTTTAATGAATTTTTTCACTGATTTTGTCATATTTCGGTAGAATTAGCTAAATTATACTGAACTGCAATGTTAAAGTATTCAAATTCATCAATTTTTAGGAATGTGTAAAATACAAAAATGGCAATTACATAATCTGCGGATTAACCACCGGCACAGATTAATGCCTTTCAACATTAAAAAACAGCATTACTATTTACTTCACATTAAAGTGCAAAATCATCCTCCTCAGTTATTCTGATCATTCATAAAACACTAACACTTTAGCAAATGTGGGTTCTTGCATAATAAAATGTTACACTAATCAGGACAACTAATGTACTAACTTATCTTGCTTAAAATAAAACGTGTGTAATACAATATAAGTAATATTAGTATAGGAATATAAATCTGGAAAGACTCACAAAATACCCCATGAAAAATTCATACATCTCATGAATTCATTTAATACTTTTCAAGCCCTTTCGCAAGCGCTATTCTCTTGAATAAGTATTTTATTCAACCCCTATTAATTTAAACTTAATAAAATATAACTTATGAACTTCACATGCAAGTTCATATAACGATAAAATTAAAGTAATGAATTATTCATCAACTACATAAAATCTAACAGGTGTGTGTGTGATATAAATTAAATGTATAGTATTTTATAGTTCAATACATGAATTTTAGCAGGTGTGTGTCACAAATTAGATTGTATAGCATTTTATAACTACAAATATGATCCGTGAAATCCATGTATGATGTGTTGAACAATAAATGTACGAAGTAATAGCTATAATTATAGTTGAATTCCATACATGCAATTTTATCCATTTGTTTTAGTTATTATAATCACTATTAGATTAACGATTTTACGTGGCTCCATAAACAAGAAACAATTTCAAACATGACACGCAGAACTTAAATGAAAATGTTTTTCATAAGTTATTAATTTCTACATCTCTCTATTAAAATGTTCCAAGTTTATCACATCCATGCTAAATATTTATTTATCCACGCTTAAATCTAGGAATAATAATTACAGCAATTAATTCAATCATTTCAAACTGACGATAAAATTAGAAAATAGCTTTGATCAATTATTTGAAGACTGTTTATTATCCAAATGGCAAACAAATTTAACTAGCAAATATATTATTGGCATTATAAAGTTAAATATCAATCAATACTATATTTTTATTAGAATTAGAAACGGAAATATTAAACTATGTTGATAACTTTAACATTTTACTTTAATTTAAACTTCTTCTTTTTTAAAAAACAAATTTTCATATTTATAAAACTTCTGTAATTAAAATACTTATTTAATTTTTCCAAATTGTAGAACAATAAACATTTTAAAACATACCAAACTCTTGCAATTAATTCTTTTAAACTGGGAAGCTCTGACATTTTAAATGTAATATTGGGAAATTATTACCGGTGATTCGATCCACTTGGCCAGCTGACTTGAACAGACTTTTAAATTTAGCAATTCATCTTATAATTAAGTACCACGATATTATTTTTACGTTTAT
Organism: Epiperipatus broadwayi; assembly: GCA_028023455.1. NCBI lineage: Eukaryota > Metazoa > Onychophora > Udeonychophora > Euonychophora > Peripatidae > Epiperipatus > Epiperipatus broadwayi. Next base: position 83,086 of record JAQFVV010013562.1, on the reverse strand, counting down.
AGAAAATTTGTGGTAATCCGTTTACTTATTAACTATTTTAAAATAAGCTTATCAAATTTACACCATTTGCCTTTTTACCATTTTCTTTTCTTTCTCTCCTTCCAAAAGCAAACTAACAGACGATCTTCTCTTAAATTCGTGCTCTTTTCTTTTTTTACATTGAGACGCTTACGTAATTACTGTATTTATTTTTAATAATTTATTTTAATTGAACAAATGATTTTTTGTTAATTCAATAGAAATAATTTTTAAGATCATTTTAAACAAATAAAAAATAAAGTATTATATTTTAATACTATTTTACCAAATTTAATGTGTTGTCAAAATTTTAAAAAGTTAAACATTATGATATGAAGTAGGATATGGAACGAAGCAAATTTAAATTTATTGAAATAATATAAGAGAGTAGTCTGTTCAAAGTGCAAATCAAGCCAATCAAATCACCAAAGAAGACAGAGAAATTTTTTAATAATAGTTACATCAATTATTATATTTTATGCTAAAATATATGGTTACAATATATAATATTATTAATATATACGTAAAAGGAAATTAAACTTCAAACCTGACGCAGTTCGTTTTTAGTATGTAAATCTACGTGCACTCCAGCGCTAAATTATTAATTTATTTAAAATTATTAACAGCATATTTATTTCGAATTACTAAATTATAGTTATAAATATATTTCCCATTGTATTACTTACTTATGAAGGATGTTTTGCTTTGTCTCCATAGGTGTGTGATTGTATGATTCATGATTAAAATTTGTTTTTTGATGAACATTATAATGTGAAGGAGAGATTTTGTCCCAGGAATTAATCCGCTTAAAAAATTAGATTGTCCTGCTTCTTATAGAATAGTACTTATTATTTTGACATATAAACAAAGCTAATTCCATTTTGAAAACTTTGTTTTTAAAGTACTGTTTTGTAGATGAATTTGTAGATCTACCCTTATATATATTTGGCAAACCCTCAATATTAGGTTATTCCTAATATTGGCTTATTCCCAAAATAAATACCATTAGAATATATGTGTGTGTTGTAAACATATATTTTGGATTCATCCTTTCATCCAATGGATTGTTAATATCAAAATACTGTCAACCCAAATGACATAAAGATATTGAAAATCAAAAAACTGTTTAATTTTAATTTTTTATAAAATATTTAAAATATCTAGTTTCAAATTTATTTCTGGATTTTTATTAGATAAAATATTATTTTAATCTAGATTTTAAACTATACTTAAGATATTTTATAAAGTAAACTAAACAATCCTTTGAATTTCAATACTTTTACTACATTTAATTGAGTATCCTTAGCTACCAGACAATGCTAGGTGTGATATTAGGTTCATATTAATACAACACATATATGATAAACCTGAAATACGTTTGCACTTTTTAGTCATGAAAATCTTCACTTTAAATATATGTAAAAAAAAATTTTTTAGATTTTTCTTTTTAGCAATGAAATAGAGATACAATATTTTTTTAATACAATTGTACCCAGTCTGTATATTGTTGGATTAAATTATTTCTGTCAATATTTTTAGAATTTCTTATATTTTAGAATTTTTGTTAATAGGTGACTTTCATCATATATAACTCAAGTTAATACTCCTTTACTTTGAAACATTATTTTTACTAATTAGCTGTTTATGATTTTGATCTTTTATTGTCTTTTGTTTTAGTTGAAATGTCATGTTAACATTCCTTTTCTAGTTATGTTTTCTAATTACGTATTCATAATATTTTCATATATTAATAATGAGATTCTAGTTACTTTAATATATTCTTAATTGGCAAGATTTTTTCACTATTACACTTTCTAAGTGCTGTAGTTCTGAAATATATGAATGCCTTTTCTACTTTTTATAATTTATAATTCTGTATATCAGCTTTCGGTGTCTCTTCTGTTATTTGACTTTCAATATTTTTTCCCTTCTGATGTAATTTTAACAAAAGCTTTCCCTAAAACTTTTTTGAGATCTTTAACTTTTAATTCTGTTTTTATTTATAATATATTTTTAATTTTTTCTTTAAAATGTATATTTTTTCTACTATTTTTGTCATCTACTATTAGGATTAAATCTAATCATTACTGAAAATAAGTTGCATTTAATCTTTAAAACTTTAGCCTGACATTTGCAATTACTAAGCTATGATCTAAAATTATACCTGTCTCTGAAAAATTTTGCAGTGTTATATTGATGATGATTATTTTATTTTTATTAGCAGCATATCTATCATATTCTTTATATCATTCTATTTCCACATCCAATTTTAACATATTTTTAATGATAACATGTGTTACAAGTCATTCCAAAGTAAATTATACTTTACTGTATCATTTTTTTTTCTCCAGCCTATATCCTATAGCACTATTCTATTTTTCACTATTAATTATTACATCCAACTTTAATATTTCAATCTTCAATTAAAACGTTTATGAATCATATGAATGTAAAACTAATACCTGATAGATCATATTAAATATTATTTTCATAATCTTGTAAAGCTGTTCTATATCAATCCTGCAATATTGCAATGTGAATTAACTTCACCTACATATTTCTACATTTTTGTGTTGATAGAATTAGACTATCATTTTACATTCTGCATATTTATCTAGTAAAAATTTTGGACAGGTTTTATATTTTAAATTATTTTAAATAGATAGTTTACAAACATTTCAACTCCTGTGGACTTATACCAAGACTAATGTGATGATGTCATATGTGGGCATTTATATGTTTTTGAGAATTGATCTAGATTTTCAGATATTCATAAAATTTTAATTTTTTAGAAGATGAACATAATTTAAGATTCAACAGTTAAAATTTGTTTTATCCAGTAATCAACTTGTTGAATAATATTGGATGACGTATTGTATTTACAAATCTTGATTTTTGAAATTATATATAATCTAGAATGATATTCTTTATAAATATTACATTATTAGTGCTTTTTAAATTATTAGTTCATTGAAATTTATCTGACCAATTCAATTTGTCTTGAAATAATTTAATTAATCAGATTAATTTTGGTTTTGTTAGCAATACTTTTTTTAATTGTTTATTTTAAAAAGAAATGATATGATTACATGCTCCAATAAATTTGTAAAAAAATTCAACAAGCATATCAATGATTTGCTATGAAAACTGACTAAATTTAAGAATTTATTAATTAAATAATAATCATATAATCAATTTTGTTCTTAAGATCATGTGATATTCAAGCACCTACTGGCAGACTGGTCATTTAAGAGTTATATTCATTTAGATTTAATCATGTTTTTTTTTTTTTTATAAACTCAGCAAAACTTAATCCTAAACCTTTCTACCACTGCATTAAAATTCACAAGATATGGCACATTAATTATTTAAATAGAATATCTTAAGCTTATACCATAATTGCAATAAATTTATTTGAGAATTTTTGATTATTTTTTTTTTTTGGATAATAAAATTAAGGTTGTATTCATTTATATTTTCATAGCAAATGGAAGTTGGTCAAGTCTCTTTCATTTATGCATAAATAAAAACATTAATTCAATTAAATGTTAAATTCTATAGTAATTGAGAAGGTAGGTTGATTGTTGAAGTCTTAATTTAAAAGCTTGATAATTTGAATTTGATTAACAATTCTTGTATTTGTATGAATAAAACACCATTAGTTTCAATATGATGCACTGTATTAATTAGTATGTTACTGGTAGTTGATATATTATGTGCTTGAATAGATATTTTCACACTATATACCACCACTTTCATTTGAATGAATATCATTTTCTATTTGTTATAGTCTATTTAATGAAAGTATGTGCTTAGTGAGCTTTAATAAAAGTTTAAACAGCTATTTTAATTCTTAATGCCGAATGTGCTAATGAGATTATTTAACACTATATAATAGGCAATCTTCATAAAATAAATATTAAAATACATACATAATTAATTAAATATAGTGTAACATAATTATAATTATACCAAGTTCTCAATCTAACACGATGATTATTCATAATTAAAAGACTTATCCAAGCTAATCCTATATCTTACTTAACTAGAATTATATGTTATTTGTAGTTTTGTATGTTTTTATAAACAAAATTTCCAATGTGAAAACGTTTAGTTTTTATATAATTGAGTGCTACTTGCAGGATGATGTTCAATGGCTATTGATACATATCGTTATGGAAAAATCTAAACATGAATCACATAGTTAATGACTTAATAAAACTACTAATGAATCTTTCTTTAGTTTGAAATTTCTAAAAGTTCCTTTGTGATATTTTTTTTTTAATTGTTAATCTATCTAAAAAAAATTTTTAGCTTAATAAGTAAATTGTTTTATTATTTATTATTACCTATTTTTGCTTCAAAAATCTATATATAATATATATGTCTGTGTGTGTTTAGTAAACAATTTATTGTCATCTTTTAAATATATAAAATTCAATCTTTATTGGACCATCTAAGTACAGAAAGTTGGAAAAATGGCAGTGTGTTCAAGATTTAATATTATATATATAATTCTTAAATTTCAGATATATATATGAGACTTGGACACTTAATAGAAGAGCAATACAGAGACTTCAGACCATTCAAAGGAGTATGGAGAGATGTATGTTGGGAGTAACAAGAAGAGATCGAAAACGCAATGTATGGGTAAGACAACAAACAGGTGTTACTGACCTTATTGAAAAAATTAAAAGATTGAAATGGAGTTGGGCTGGACATATTGCTAGAAGAGATGATAATAGATGGACAATTGAAATTTTAAACTGGATTCCAAGAGATTGTAAAAGACTCAGAAAGAGACCACATGTGAGATGGATGGATGAAATAAGAAAATGTGCAGGGGTGTTGTGGAGAAGAGAAGCTAAAGATTGGAGAAGATGGATTAAACTTGGAGAGACCTTCATCCTGCAGTGGATTGATAATGGTTGATGATGATGATATATGTAACAAAATCTTATTATGTTGATTTAGAAAATCATGCAAAAGTCTTTTGAAAATTATTTTTTAAAATTTCTTATTTTACAATAGCTTAAATTCTATTAATTGTTTTTTTTTTTTTGCCATGGCATTTTTGATGTTTTTATATCATAGTTCACAAAACAACAATAAGTGTTAAATTATATGTACAGAACTTTTATATGTACTAATTTTAATGCTGTTGGTATGCTGATTCTTTTCACTTTTTGAACCACGACTTTTTGACCTTTCACTTTATACACTTGATCTTTTTGATATAGAATCATATACTTTTCTACATATGTGAGACTTATGACATTTATACTGGACGATTCTAGAGTTTAAAGTGGGTCTTGTCTTGCTTGATGTATTTGACAAAATAGTCCTTTCAAGCATTTGATAGAACACACAATCTTTGAAGAAGTTAGTTTTACTAACATTCATTGACATTGTTTCATACAGATTCGGGCTAAAAAAGAATTTATAATAATTCTAGTGTCATTTATCTTTTTGATTCATTTATTTATTCTAAAATAGTAATCTGCTAACTAACATATTTTACTAATTTTTTTTTTTTTAAAAAAAATATTGGAATTTCCAATGCCAGTAATTGATGTCGGATTAAAGATTTAAATTATAAAATACTTACATTATTATAAATATATAATAGAATTTAGATCAAAGGCTTCTCCATCAGCTCTTCATAAAGGAATAGTGAAAGTAACTATATTATCCATTAGATTAAACAATTTGACAGATATCTGAAAAAAAAAAATTCCTAAACCTAATAAAGATCTGAAAACTTTTTCAAGTTGTATCCAACGTGGATTCTAACATCAAATTATGGCCATTAGCATCTCTTCTCGCATTATACAAATATATAATAGTTCAAAATTTTTAAAGAAGCCTCAAGTTTTTATTTATATAAAATACTTATAAATAATTTATATTATTATACATCAGTAAAAAAAAACAAAAACAAGAAGCTAATTAAAAACAATAAAGATATTTCATTTGTAACAGTCATAAAGCCGCAAAACTTTATTAATGAATTAGTTGAAAAATAGTTTTAAATGTTTAAATAATAAATGTATGTTTAATTGTCTGTATGAGACGTGTGATGTTCGAGCACGATCATAAGTCGAGCATATCCATTATATTTTATTGACCAAATTAAGATATATATATATTATTTTACTCCTCTGAGAATCAAACATTTAGCTCTTGAGTACAGGAACTTTACCATCTGAATCTCTTGCTCTAATACTGCACCAAACCGCTCAGACATCAGATGAGAAAGCGAATACAATACCTAAAGATTCTTGAATCGTCCCCCGAATGCGATTAGGTCAATAACTTGAAATGAACTTGACTCTCCCCCATTTACCCCAGCTAATAATCACATTATTTCGCATTTTTAATCTTTACTTTTTTTTTCTATTTACATTCCATTTTCCATTACAACAATAATAAACTGTATTCGTTTTATAAAGAAAAAACATAAATAAATAATTGATTTAAAATTAAATGTAATAAAATGTTTTCATTTTATAATCCCAAAAATTTACACAAAAACGTGAAGTTGACAAATAAAGTTAAAAGTCAGAGTATTGTAATTAGAAAAACAAAAAGTAGGACGGTGATATCAGAAAAAATACTTGGAAGATAAATAATATATATACCATTAATATAATAATTATCTGCTATCACCTTTTCTGCCTAGAGCTAACAAGCGACAGAAAGCATATTTATAAACAAAAATATATTTACACATACACTTTTACTATATATATTTATCATTATTTTATTTTAACAACATTATTTTATTTAAATATTGAACTTCCTTTCATTTATAACCAAAGTTAAAACTGTGACTAAAATCATCATAGCCCGGAAGTGGTAATCTTTATTTTTCTTGATTACTCAGTAAAATTGTTGCAGATACTGAACGTTTCTCCCTTCCACCGTTAGTTAAACTCCCTTACGGCATTACAGAGAATAAATTCATAGCGGATGCCATCAAAGCTTTTTAAAATAGGTCACTTACTTTAAAGTTTTATTTATTTTAATAATATTAATTGCAAATTTCATATTAAAATTATACTATTTTTCTTTTTATTATTTATAGGTTGATTTTTAAATTGCTACCAGGCTAAAATGACTTCAACCTCCATATTCATTGAGAACGAAATAACAGCTGGTTTTAGCCTGAGGATGGAATAAACTTTAAAAAGTTTAATGAAATCACGGTCTTTATATTGTTTTTACTTTTAAACTTTATTATAAGTATTTAATTAATATTATAATTGAACAAAGATATTAATTTAAAGATTTTTAACTTATGATCTATATTTGTTTTACTTTTTATTAGAAGCAACAAATATAAAGAACGTTATGCTTACTTACTTATTGATCTCGTGGATGGGCTGTTTTTTCAGTCATAGCTCCTCACTTCTCAAAATACAGTTACCATGTGGTCGTTTATTCTGGACGCTCATTGGAGACCAGTTGCTTGGAGACAAAATATAAATTGCCGACACTTACTAGGGGAGATCTTCCATTTAAAAATATGAAGTGTTAAATTATGTCTGTTTGTTTACAAAAATATAAGTTTTTTTTTCCTGTATTGAAGGTGAAAATCCTATTCTTTATCTTCTTCATCAAAATAAATTGCTTTGAACTGAATAAAAAGTCTACAGTACTTAAGATTTTTGTATACAGTATCAGATTTATTTATTTCTCACGTGCCGAAAGAATGATAATATTTATCTCCATAATGTAAGATTTAATCTATGAATTAATTATCGTAGTTAAAATGTAGAATAGATTTTAAATAAAACTCTAAAAATTGTTCATGAATAAAATTTTATTTTTGTCAATTAAATTTATATAAAGAAACTTTTTTTTTTTAGATAAAAATTCTAATCTTTTTTTTTTAATCTCAGAATTTATTTATTACAATTAATACTGATATATAAATGTGTCTGTAAATCTTTAGCTTGGAAAATATCCAGAACACTTTTAAAAAGGCGTTTGAATGTTTTGAGATATAAATCGTGAGGATAATAATAAAAAAGTTTAAAAGATGGAGTAGAAATCAGGGATAAAAGTTTGAAATAAGACAGACTTAATCTTAAAATTTCTATTTTACCACATATGCTTAAAACATATGAATAAAGACATCTAAAAAAAAAAAAAGACCCTTCTAAACTGCATTTTATGCAGAACCAGGACTCTCAGTTGGTCCAGGTCATTGCCTCATATGTTTCAAGCCTATGTGGTAAAATGGAGGTTTTAAGAGCATGTCTAAGATGTTACACATGAAAAAAGTTTGATAGAATTGGATTAAGATTAATTACCATGTGAACTCATACAATAAAAATAAGTTATATTAAACTTTACCCTTTAATTAAATGTAACGTTTACAGTTGAGATAAAAATGATACGTTAATACCTAACCTTATAATAGATTTAGTTAAAATCATTGATATGTTTATCTAAAATGGATGATGTAAAATGTGTGAGTATAAAATTAATTGGTATTAAAAATTTTAAAAACAATTTTATAACTGAAGAAATAAGAAACACAAAATAAAAAATAATCAAACTCTTAGAAATAGATAAAAAGAAAATAGTTGGTTATCCAAAATTAAAAGAAAATAATAAATAAAAAAGAAAAAAACATGGCTTGATCAAGTATATGGAATTTATTATATGATGATATTTTTGATTGTAAAAGAGTTCTATTCACATAATACAGTGTGACTATGTTATATATGGTTATGTTGTGCAGATGGGAAATGATAGTCATCTTTACATATATTCCATTTATTATTCTTTTGTATATATAGAAATAGTTAAGATTAATCTTTTATATTATAATGGTATGGAAAGAGATTGGGAAAGATGGAAGGATAGAAAAATTATCATCATCATCCTCACTTATTACAAATATAAAATAACTTATCATTGATGAGCAATTATAAAATATGAATATAAAATACAGTGAATATGAACAGGGAATCAGCATGAACAAAACCATATGGTGTATCTCCAGCATTACAGAAGAATAATCCAATCAAAAACTCATCAGCAATCAACAGACAATAATAATCCACAAAGAAAAGTCAAAATCAACTGTTAACTTTGTGATTGGATTTAAAGGAGTTACACTAGAAAAAGACTACTTACCTAGTTAGTTACTGCCAAACTCATGGCAGAATATAACACAATTATTTGAATAAACATACTTAAGTGTTAATCCAACACTCATAATAATAAAAACATTATGCTGGAATACAGAAACATGCTGATCATCATCAATACTCTGACTACATAGTATTATTAATGTAGTGCCCAATTATAAAATTAATTTCTAATGAAAAACAAAATGCAGTGAATGAATTTTAAAGTGATACCTTTTCACAATCCAGAATAAGCATATGGATATTACCCCTACATCCACACAACAAACTATTATGCTCTAAACTAACTCAGGAAACAATAACTTTAGAGCTGTGACTGTGAACAAGAGATAATTAAATATAACAACTTACTCTAATTTATTGTAAAATAATTTGACTGGGATAATTTAAAAATTCCTAAAACACTAAACTGTAATGAAATCAAGTCACACACTGTCAATTCATAAAACAGATAGCTGGAGAAATAAGACAAACAAATATATTTTAAACAATTATTTAAAAAACTGATTAATAATTAAAAAATGACATGATAATATAATTTAAATTTATACATTCTTATCAAAAGTATAGTTTTATATTTAAAAAATGACTAAACATTTGATTTTTATTCATTAATTGAATTAACTTATCTATCATTGAGTTATTTTCTTTTCAATTAGTAAAATTGAAAAATGACTTTTTAATCAGAAATAATGAGTTAAATTAGCTTAAACTTTTATATAATTGGGGAGGGGGAAATAAATGGATAAAAAAACATGTTCCAAATGACATGTTAAATTTAATAAAAATAAAATTGCCTAAAAATTATATTTATAATTTTGAAAGGAAAAATCAAATGAATAAAAAAGACATGCTAAGAAAATGTTACTCTACTAAAATTATTTATTTCTATTGATTGTTGTTTCTTTAAAAAGGTTACTTCTCAACAAAAGTATAATGTGCACATTAAAAAATATCTTCTATGGTTTTAATTTTCTTGAAAGTTCTTTTTTGCATTTATAATTTTCTGTGTTTCTATGTAGGTTTCCTTCATGAAGGCTTCCCACTTTCAGGTTAATATATACAGTTCTTTCTACTTGGAAATAAAAACTTTTAGGCTAACAAACATCAAAAATTTATCCAATTTCTTTCCAATAAAGTTTTCAGGTCAGATTAATACATAGAGACACTTATACTCTTAATTGGAGACAAGGTTACAGATTACTTCAGGGATATCTTCTTTATATTTTTTTATTTTCCAGGAATCAGATTACATGGAGGAAGATGATGTTTAGCCTTTAGTTAAATTTATCACATGACTGTATTTATCTTAGAAAACATTTTATAGCTAAACCCGTAGTGTGCTTTATACAACTGAAATCTGCTGTCTTCTTCAATAGCTTGGCTAGAACTTTTTCCTCCTATTTATTTTTTCAACAGCTGACTTAGAACTGATTGTCCTCTTTAGTAGCTGGGTCTGGAATTAAATGTCCTCTTTATTAGCTGGATTAGAAATGCTTGCTTCTGATAAGATACCAAGGTTATCTTATTGGTCCACATCCTGTATCCTATATGACAAAATTGAATATTAACCACTTGGATCAATTTTGATAAAAACAATTGTTCAGCTATTTTTTCCCAACAACATTGAGATTGGAAAACAAGCCAAAAACTTAAATTAGAATCAGTTTTGACATTCCTTTTTAATTAAAAATACTTTTTCTTGCCAAACAGAAACCAAGATAATCAAATTAATTACATTGCTCTATTTCCTTTTGGAGAGAGAGAAAGAATAATAAAAACTTTTCTTAATGAAAATAAAGTTTATCAAATTGTTAAAAGTTATTTTTTACAAAAAGAAAAAAACAATTTTTATACATATAAAGGTTTGTTTATTTTATCTCTCTTAATGTTGAAATAATTTTTATAAAATAATTTACTAGTGAAAAGAGCTATGGATATGGGAAACATAGAATTCCTGAAAGCACTTAGTTTATATCTATCATTATGTATAACTTCATTAATTGTGTATAAAATGAAAGCTTAGTATTACTGAAGAGAAAGTTTTTTTCTCTTAATAATTTACAAAGCTAAAATTAAATTGGGAAATAGGTAAAATTATTGAAGAGAGAGAACAAAATATATTATTTAGCTGATTTTATAATTCTCTCTTTTACAACCCTTTACAATTTATAATACATTTTAAATATTAAACTTATGTTTAACTTATCTGAAAATTCTTATAAAATCGTGATGAGAATTTTTTTTTTTTAATAAATATCCCTTATTCTTTAAAAAAATATATATAGCAAGATTAAATACTATTTCCTCATGAACTAATTAAACTTAAGGATCATGCAGCCAATTATTATTGTTAATACAGCATTGTAGCCACATGGCTACAATATATATATATATATTAATCCAATTACCATTTTTAAAGTAAAACAATGCTTTTTTTGCATGCTCTTGGAAAAGTTTTGAGGGACATGTAATTACCAAAATTACTTTTTCATAAAAAGATCTAAATCTTTGTGGAGTCTAAGTGGAGTGGTAAATATAAATTAAATTATTATTACAATTTAGTTTTTAAATATTCAACTTTAAAACAATGTTATATATTTATAAACAATTCAATATTTTTTTAAAAATTACATTTCCAAATTAGAAATCATAAAACTATATCTAAAAACATATATGATAATTGCATGTGTTAGATTTATGTTTACTCTTCTTTTTGTAGTTAAAAAAAATAGTTTTTAATAAAAAAAGTTACAAAAATAAATAAGTAGTGGTAATAAAAATCAGTTTATTGATCTATCATCATCATTTTTAATCGTTATTGAACTATTGCTTGATGAAAGTCTCTCCAAAGTTAATCCATTTTTTGTAATCTATAGCTTCTCTTTTCCACATTATGTTTAAAAAAACATTCTTAATCAACAACAGGTGATCACTTTCAGCAATTATCTATTATTATCTTGTCTAGAAATAAGTGCAGCTCACTTCCATTTTAGTCACTTAATTATTTTAATAATATCAATGATATCTGCTTTTCATCCATATTATTTCCTATTCACTTTTATTATTTCCAATATAATCTCTCCTTACTTCATTAAGTAGTCTGAAATCTCTATATTGCTCTTTTATTAACTTTCAGATTTACATACTAGAACTAGTAACCGTCATCATCTGTTATAAATTTTCCCTTTCAAATTCATAGTCATAGTCATTTTAATATTAGTTTATTTCTACAAAAGCATTTGTAATAATAATTTGGTGAAGATAATAACTGCTTTTTTTTTCTAATTCGGGATTTTTTTTTTTTTTATCTTTGAGAAAATAAATTGAACATTACTTACTTCTCTTTAGTGTTTATTTTTAGTTCTTTTTTCTAAATTTCATCTAATAATTTTAGTAATATTTCTTGAAGCTCCAAAATATTATTTGCAAAATCAACCACACCACCTGCAAAATCTAGATAACGTAAAAAATGTCCTATTTTTATTGTCTTAGCTACTCATTTTAATCTATATAATATTTATTGTAAAATTGCTATAAAAAGTTTTAAAGATATGAAGTTCTCAATATAAACTTTTATCAATATTAATGTTTTCAGTATTGCAATATAACCTGTGCACTGTTGGTGAAATTTGATAAATAATCTTCAGGATATGACTATCATGGGTCTATAATTTGACAGGTTTAATCTCTGTAAAAATACTAATAGAATCAAATAGCTTTTCATAATCTACAAATCCAAAGCATAACCCAATTCATATTCATTGGTCTTTTCTGCAACTTTCCTCAGTAATCACGTGATCTATAGTCCTAAAACCATATTTAAATCCAGCTTGTTTTTATTTTGGTTGATTTGAATTCAAAGTAGCTGTAAATAAGTTATAATTACCCTGGTAAAAATCTTGTATAGAACAGTTAGAAAATGTATAGATCTGTAATTTTATTATTGTCTTTATTATGTTTTTTTAAATATCAATTTCATTGCCATTTCTTCAATCATTTAGTACACCTTTATCATTTAGACATTTGGAATATAGTTTGCGAACATTTTAAATCTTCACTATCTTTTAAAATATCAATAATAATTTCATCATTTCCTCAAGCTCTTTATTTTATACATTTAATTATATGCTTCACATTTTTATTTTAAATTCTTGCAATTCAAATATTGTAATTAAGGGGTTACTTTGTTTCATTATACATATAATTCTTTATAGAACTCTTCCGCACATTTTATGTTATTTCTCATTTTAGTAATATTTCCATTCTTTTAATGCTGAAACAACTTTCCTTTCAATAGTAAAGTGTTCTATAATTTTGAAACTTATTCTTAGTTATATTTTTTATATCATTTTTAATACTTTTTGTTTGTGCTATTTTATCAAATTCCAGATGTTCAATTTTTCTTAATGAATCATTTTTAAATATATTAATATTTTTTTCTTCATGCAATATCCTCTCAATTTAAAATGTATTTATATATTGCTGTTCTTAGTAGAGTATCAGTTATTTTCTTATTGATCTTAGTTAAGTCTGAATCATCTTCAAAATATGTTAATATTTTAAAGTAATTAGCAATTGAAATTCATTGGAGCATTTCTGAATCTTAATAATCAATTGTTAGTAGTGTCTTTCTTACTAATTTTGTCTATCTAGTTTTACATGAACATATATTTTAAGTCTTAGTAGAAAACTCCTTAATCATGATCACTTTCTGTGTTTTCTACTAGCCTAAATATAATCCAATTTTGTTCTATTCTCATTTGGATGCCTCCATTTCAATTTCGGTTTAGTATTTTTCTCAAGAAAAATTTATAATATGAGATTTTCTCACTTCCAATTTTAGCATCAACATCCTTCACACAATTTTAAAATGTTGTTTGGTGTTATCAAAATAATTTGTACTTCTGTAAATAATTCTCAGCTTCTTGATTAACATGCCTTCAATGTCTTTTATTAAGTTAAATAACTAAGATTGACACTGTGTCTAATAAGCCATCAATCTCCACAATATTATTTTTCAATGTTTTATTTATAATGAAGTCTTAGATAATTGTGCTTCCAATATTTGTGTTCTGTAGTAAAGTACTATCCAGTTTTCGAATCAATTATCTCTCTATTTTCCTTAACTTCACAATGTTAAACATTATATTCATCATTTCTTCTCCAAATTCATGCAGTCTTCCTTCACTTGAAAAAGAGCTATAACTTCAGATAGTTAAATAAAAAGTCACCATTGAATGGCAACCTCTGTATGATCTATATGTTTACTTTACTAAACATATATATTGGGGAAAAACCCAGCTATAAACTCATTCAAGCCATATTGCATCCTAAATAATTGAAAAACTATGAGTCTCAGCTTTTTTTTAATAAACGCAATAGCATTGTCTTACAAATTAAGTTATAAAATTATTTTAATTTTGTTCAAGAAGCTTTTTCTTGTCTTGCATTGGTGGTCGAGAGATCAGCGCGACTGCCTCGCATTTGCAGGCAGTTGCCCGGGTTGCGGGTTCGCGTCCTGGCCAGTGCTATGACACTTAAAAAAAAAGAAGCTTTTTCTTTAGATTATTATCAGATAACGAAGTTTGTAGTAATGGCCAGAAGAATCGAAAATTTTGTTTTTTGATTAACCTCATTTTTTGCATGTTATTCTTTTGAGATTAGTTTAGCCCTGAGGAGTTAGCTAGGATATGAAACAATCAGATCCTATAGCTTACTCAATCTATCATTTTATATTTTTGTGTTGTTACCAAAGCTTTTATCCAACCAAATAACAACAACCCACAACTTTCATTTTCGTTTTAAGGTCAACTTTATTAAAATAACAAAATACAAATTTAATATCTTTTCAAACATAATTTTGTAATCATTTACAAATAAATAAAATATTTGGTTTCTTTTTAAAATACAACCACTTACAATGTAAATATAATTTTGTTTATTTTTCTTATTAAATTTATCACTATTATTTTTTTTAATTGTTATTATTATAAAATTAATTTGGCATAATAACCATGTTTAAAATATGTAAACAGTCTGATACTTAAATATTTACTTCCTGTTTTATAGAACATTCTTTGGAAAGATAAAGTTTTAAGCTGATTTGAGGTGGGTTTTTTTTTTTTTGCTTGCTTGGTATAGTGAGTGACTGGTATATGTTGGATGTTCATATATATAAAGGTTAGTAAACTTAAATTTCAAGCATAAATTAAATTTGCTCTATTTGCATTTATTTTGGTTTTTATTTTCCCAAAACCGATCCATGTTTCAGTTTACTATATATAATATAAACATGTCTTTTCTTGTGTCACTTTTTTTTTATTTGGCTAACAACAAAACCTACGTTTCTATATTGATTTTTGATTTTTCTAAAATCACACTTAGAGTTTCAGGTAACCATTCATATACGATTAAAAGCAATATGTTAAATAAAATTTTGAAAGTTGCAATTGATAATGATAATAATTCTTATTAATTACTGAAGCTTTTTTTATTTTTATAAATTATAATAGTAAGATTTTTAACTTCAGGTGATATAAATTCATTCTATATATTTTTAAAAAAATTGCAGTAGGTTGATGCTAATAATTTTCATCATTATGTTTAATATTGCTTCAATTGTTTCCATTGATTGTTTGGAAAGGAGAGTAATCATTTTAAATAGTGTTCCATCTGTAAAGCGCATGTGCCGTGGTTTAAGCTACGTTATTTTTTTATAATTTATATAAAACATAGCTCTATATAAATAAAATATTTACAAGTCAAGCGTTGGTGGGCGAGAGGTCAGCACAGCTGCCTTACAAGCAGATGTCCCGGGTTAGCAGGTTCGCTTCCCGGACGATACTATGACACATGAAAAAATATATATTTACATAAGTTACTAAAAAAAATTTAAAGATGATAATGCATTAAAAATTATACAGTATTATATAATAAAATCACATGAAAGCATTCAAGAATCATCAATTTGCTGCCAAGGCAACCTCTTATTTGGAAATTCTCTTACAAATATAAGATATGAGATTGTTGGTGTTGATAAATATTGGACGCTTTCATATGATTTACATTTATAAAATAATCTAATTGTAAGCAAATCAGTTTTATTATCTTAAAAATAATATTTGAATACTAGTTTAATATATATGCTGAACTTTTAGATGTAATTAAAAGGGATTTAAACAAAGACTTTCAAGCTCCTTTCAGTTATCCAATCCATCTTATATAATCGATACACATGACCATATATATCAATATATGCATTTCATGCTGAACCAGCATTTATCAGTTTGTCAAAGATCATCATCACCCTCACACATATACAATCAATGCTCATTTTATATTAAGATAGCAAATCTTCAAAATTTAATGGACAGACTTCAAACTTCTCCACCTTCCAACTCTTCAGCCATCTATATTATTAAAAATCTAATGACAAAATGATTCAAACTCTCTGTTGATGCCAATATTGTATACCCATGTTGATTTTTAAGCCATTCTGACCCCTCATATGTTCATTTAAATACACAGAAGAGAAATGGACAGAATTCTGACTGAAACTGTAAGATTTGAATATCAGTATAATGTATATAATGAACTTTAAGTAAAGGGATTTGAACACAGACATTCAAGTTCCCTTCAGCTATCCACTTCATCTTCTATAACTGATACATGAATACATGTATGGGAAAAAAATAACTAATCTCCAATATATGTATTTTATGCTGAATCAGCACTCATAAATTGGTCTAAATCATCATCTCCCTTCTGTGTATTAAAATGGACATATTAAGGTCCTACATATGAGGGATCAAAGTAACTTAAAGTCAACAAGAGTATAAGAACAATAGTGACATCAACAAGGGTTTTAAGCATTCCATTATCAGAGTTTCAATAATATGGATGGCTGAAGAGTTGGAAGGTGGAGGAATTTGTCCATAAAAGTTTGAAGATTTCATATCCTAATAAAAACTGAGCACTGATTATGTATGTGTGTGGGAGATGATGATCTGGATGAACCGATGAGTGCTGGTTCCGTGCAAAATACATATATTGGAGATCATTTATTTTTTTACAAGTATGTAGACATATGTATCAGTGTTTATAAGATGGAGTGTATAGCTGAAGGGAGCTTGAATGTCTGCGTTGAAGTCCACTCTAATTATCTGACAATTTTAATTTTACAATTCTGAAGTAACAGCTAGATAATTAAAACTGTCAAATAATTAAATAAAAATCACTGCAAAAATGCAAATAACAAGTGAATTTTTTAGAGATTTGTTTTAATATCATAAGTTAAAGGTCACCAGAAATGATCTGCACCCTTTCAATTTTAAGATTACAAAGAGTTGTTTTAACTTGGTTATACTGAATATTTTTGTCCAAATTTAAAGAATATTTAAAATAACCATATCATGAAAATTATCATCTGAATTTTGTATTATTATTCAAACGATAATCAAAATACTGTCTTTAACTGCTCAAAATATCATAATAATCATATAAAAAATTATTAAAAGCAAGCTACAGATTGATTTAACTAAATTATAATAATTTTCAAGTTATAATTATTTTTACTATATCAAATACGATTTAAAATGACCATGATTAGCAAATGTGTTTATCTCCCTTGTAGTCTTAATCCACTAATCACTCTTTAAATTTTTATGTTAGTTATAACACTTCATATGTGTGTGTTAAATTACTAAATAATTACAATCATTGTCAAAAAAATAATCAGATGTTTTTTAATAAACTAAAGAATAGATTTATTTGCATCCACACCATATTTCTTAACTAGTTAAGTGTTATGCACCATATTGATTTTTTTTAAAAACTGACCTGAGACACAATTTTCACAATAACTTCAGTTTTAATAATGTTAGAGTAAAAATTTACAATGATAGAAACTAGAAAAATTGAGGAAAACAATAAGCATAAAATAAATAGTGATAACTATATAAAAAATAAGGAAAAAGAAATTTTCACATACAAAATAATTATTATTTTATTGTTTGTTCAAAATTTGGAATTTATCATCAGCAAAAGTTCAAATTACATCTTCAGTGATAATTTCTTTTGTATTCCTCACAAAATGATCTTTAAAAACATATATAATATGTCTTACCTGAGATGATCCATAGCTTTAGAACTTGTGGTAATAGGATGATAAGAATTCTTCATTTCTTTCTTGCACCCTAAAGTTGAAAAAGTTCAAGGCATCTGGAGGAAAAAACATTCTCCCTAATAAAAGATAAAAAAAAAAATTAGAATTCTATCAGAATGTAAAAATAATAAAGCAAGTGTAGATATTATTACTTACCTCTATAAATTATTTTGATTTTAGACTTTGGATAAACCACCCTTGTTCATAACATCATCATACTGAATAATCATTGCCAATACAGAAAACAATTTACAAATTTAGAATACAAGAAGTCAAAAATTACTAAAAAGGTTCTAAAGGCACATATTTATATATAAAAATATTTATATTCTACCTCTTCCAGGATATGTCTTCCAGAGAAGCATACCTGTTCATATTATCTAACATAAATATACAAAATATTAAATATTTTATATTATTCAATATTATTATTAATAAAAGATAAATCATTCCAGATCTTGTTTACCAATTGGCAAAAGTAATCAGTAAAACAAAAACAATAAAAACTAAGTTAGTAAAACAAAAATAATAGAAACTAAGTTAGTAAAACAAAAATAATAAAAACTAAGTTTGTAAAACAAAAACAGTAAAAACTGCAATCTCTGTGTGCATCTGGTATGCAGCTTTGAAATTAACATTGTATTTTTTCTATAGTAGGTCGAATTTTATAAATATAGTCAAATTTTGCACTTTTTTTGTTCGGAATTTATTATATTGGCAAAATATTGGATTTTAATAGTAAGATCATTACTCCAAATGTCCTCAATTGGAATACAGGGACTTACATGAAATTCCCAATTTCATCCCAAAAAAGGCAGACAATTCCCGTTCTATCACATTTTTCCAATCATGCATACATTTCTTCTTAGTGGCATATTTATTTGTTTCTTCAATAATTTTTACAAACATAATATATAAAAGAAATCTAAGATAGAATACTCACCCACAGTTGAAAACTTCAAACCTGTCCTGTAGTAACATTCGAAGGCATATTAGAAGCACTAGTTGATGGGCCTGCTTTACTGCTATCATCCAGAACATTTGTATTTTTTCTTCACCTTTTCACTAATAAAGTGGTTGCTTCTTCTTCTTTGGATGATGATGTGAAGTATTCTGTAGCTCGCTGCATGTAATACTGTCATCAGAATCAAATGGTTTAGGAATTTCAAATTTATCGAGGCTGAAAGAATCCGTTTCTGAATTCATATCTACTGATTAATTTCTTTGTGTCATTTTGTCTCCATGTAATCTAAAAAACTGGGAAAAAATTAAGAAAAATAACTGATTTTCCTTAGAAAAAAATTAATAAAAACTTTATTTTTTGTCATAGAAACAAATGGCAACTACCTACAGAAAGTATGAAAAAAGATGCAGACAACTGTAGTATTCACGTATGTGTAGTCCCCTTAGTTTTTCCATAACTTCAAAAAGAAAACCAAACTTCAATGAATAACAATGATGCATGGATGGTCCACCCAAAACACCAAGTATTAAAAGAACTCCATGCTTCAGAAATATGATAAATTTAAAAATACAAATTTATTATTTTAGTTTTTAATCGCTGTTGAAATTTAACATGATTAGCAATTATTTCTAATAAATGCAAAATAATCTATGAATATGTGTTAAATAACATTTATTTTTAATGCAGTTATCATTTTAATCTTGGAATTGATTTATCCAATGAAGAAAAGGGTGTGGTAGTTTTAAAAAGTTATAGAATAGAATCCTTTGAAGTTCAAAGATCATAGATCTTGCTTCACCTTTGTCTATTCTGGTACTCAAATAATAAATTATATCTATCCAATAAATTGTATTTATCTTTGCTTGTGTTTCATTAAGTTTTTCTACATTCTGATTTTTGACTAGAACATAATTCATAATTATTGTTTTGAGAGAGACTGAATTCAAGTTCCTTTATAGTACATTTTTTGCTTAAATAATATTTATAATAGTCAATTTGTATGTTATTCAAAAATTCAATAACAATAGACAATTTTAATTTATTGAGTTACTATAACTATTTTAAATAACTTTAAGACATATTTATTATTTCTACTAACAGGTATATTAAAGTCTCCAAAAAATGATTTTTAATAATTATTCTATTGCAATAACACTATCCAACAAAATATAAAAACTATTTCTGAATTTTTCAATTATAACTTTGGAGCACTAACAATAAACAAAACTTCCATTGCACAAATCAATTTTTAATTTCAGTACTAAGATATCCAGAATTTCCAGGAATGTAATATTTTAAGTCAAACTTCATTACCAATCCAGTATCAAAGTTACTTTTCATTCGATGAACTGCTCTTCAAATAAACTTGTAGGCATATATTTATTCGATGAAATTTTTATTGTCTGGAAAAAGTTTCACTAGAATCTTTCTGACATGAAGGTAATCATCCTTTACACAAGCTCCTCTATTATCCATACTCTCAGTCCAAGATGCTTTGAATATAAAGGTAAGCACTTCTGTGAAGGATGATTACCCTTGTGTGAGAATTACAAGCTGGTAAAAATTTCTATATTATTTAAAATCTGCTTTATCAATTTAAAAATGTTACAATTCCCAATTCTGATTCAGAATGGTTTTTTTTATTAAGTAAATTATATGAATCTATATTCAGAATAAAAACCTTTTCCTTTATTAATATTATTATTTCATATTTGTCATCATTAGCATTACTCATACTACAACTATTTCTATCATTTTAGTGAGCAGTTTATGGAGGCATTGAAACACACCCAGGGTTTGCAAGACAATTCATTTTAGCCCCTTTTCTAGATTATGTTACATTTATGCTAGTCTGCAAAATCCCTAAATAAAGTTGCTCAAACAGGTAATTAAATTTTCATCAATTTCTTTTTCTAAATCCAATTCCAAACTAACTCATTATTGATTGAACTGTCTTCTGAAAGATGTTTCCAAGCATGTTTAATTTATTAAACCAGTCTATCTTGTCTTCTCTGGATGAAAGCTTTTGCTACAAAAAAAATGCTAAAGAATGGAAAAAGCATTGCCATAATTAGTGCAGCAAATAACTTATGTCATGACAGTCTCATAGGAACTGGATTCTATACTAATCTAATTGAAAAGAAAAATATTTAAAAAGCCAAGAAGGAAATATCCCAGTAAATAGTTTTTGTTTCAGAAACAATACTTAAAGTTTGATAATCCAACATCTTATAACACAAAGCTGAAGGTAGTTTGAAATGAATACTTTCAAAATCAATGCAAAACTCTGACTGGTGATATTTTCTGACCCACTTTGTTTTAGAGATATCTCTTGAAACAAACATTGGACATCAGATAGTAGAAGAGAATAGCAACCCCATTCGAATGTTACTAAAAGAGATTGCACCTGAATGGGTTTTTTTTCTGAGGCCTACATTTATCTTTAAAAAATTGATATCCTAAAGCTACCAGTGGTGGAAGCATGGTTTACCTTTCATTGGCATCCTCCAATCCATAATAAATTAGGTTTCCCTTAACAAAAACGGCCTTAATCGCTTATTAGCTGACCTTGATGCTGTTGACCAAAACCTGAAAGAAATTCCACTTGATAATCAATTCATACATCTTGCTCTTGCCAAATAAATGTCAATCTAGCCAGACAAGAGATTCCTGACAGACCAACAATGTTGGACCAAGAGTTACTTCCTGTGGGCACTGGGTGCAGCCAGCAAAAAACCCATTCCACTGTCATTAACAATAGATACCGATATTCTTGTGGGTCTGGAAATGATCTGTGCAATTTGAGAACACTTTAGGGCAACATTTCAATCTGATCAGACTGGGAATAAGAATGGACTATTCAGCTTAGATGAGAATCTGACCCATAATATCACTGAGGAAAAGGTCTGCATCAAGCTAAAAAGCCTCCCGGAGAGGGCTCACTCAAGAATGTATGGTATATCAAAGTTCATCCTTCTACATCTAGAGAAATATTTGGTGACAATAATCAAATTCATGATAAATCACTTAGCATAGGGAGGTCAAGAGATTAACAACTTGTATTCAATATATCTTGTACCTTTCCTAAAGAAAAAGAATGGAAGACGTGACTTAAATAATCTGAGGCCTATCTCAATGACTTGCCTCTTTAATTAAAATCATAGAACAAATTCAAATGAAAATCTACAAATACATTTCTACTAACCAATATGCAAAGAAGGGGAATCAATAATTAATACCATTAGCCAAATGAAGCTCCTTATCAATGTTATCAGAGCCTGGAAGATGTCGAAACTGATTGCTGTCCAACTTGACATCTTGGTGGTGTTCGACTCAGTCAGGTCAGACATTCTGATTGACATTCTCCAGGAATATGGGGGTGCCAAATGTTTATCTGAGAATGATTGCAAACCTACTAGCCAACAGAATCATCCACATCACAATGAATGGAAAAATTGCTCCTGGGTTTGAGCCCTCCATTTCTATTTTTCAAGGATCTCCACTTAGCACACTATATATTTATAGACTAGTTCAACCCACTATTGATAGATATTGAGATCATTGCCTGGAGTGTTTGTGTCTGCCATGGGAAGAGAGATTAAACATCTCAGTTATATGGGTGACATATTCATCTATCTGCCATACAAGAAATATATTACTAAACTAGAGAAGATACTAGCTTGGTACTTAGACAAATACAAACTCAAATTCAACAAATCAACCTTCTGGAACTTGCTAACTGGGAGGAAAATTGCTTTCAACTTTACAGCTGATCCTCAGAAATTCCTAGGCTTTAATTTTTCAAAATCGAATAGTGCTATGAGGAGAGAAATTGAAGAATCCTTCTTAAACAGATATTTGCCAGACAATGACCTCCATATCCAAGATATATGTTTCACTTCATGATAAGATTAGACTTTTAAACTTGTTGATAGTCACAAAAATTAACTACTTCCTATCTGATATCTGTCCCTCCAAAAAAAATTATCAAAAAAATAAACTGCACAAACCTATTCTGTGGCCAAAAGGTTGCTGCCATCAGCCTTCAAAAATCCAAATGCCTAGAAGGCTCAATGGCTTTCACTCCATTGTATCAAAACCATGATACTTTAGAGAAACTATAGCCTACTGTTCAGGCTTCAAAATACTCTACTATTTCATATCAAGAAGCTATCACACCAATGGCTAGACCACTGTCCACTAATAATGGATAGTGGAATTCATTATTTGATAATATTCAGAAAATGGTTGACCTGAATGAAAATCCAATATATCAAAAATTAAATACTGGAATGCACATAAAATAATACATGGGAAAAATAACATAAACAAAGAGTCTCTCAGAATTATCAATCATCTATTGATTTCAAGATCAAAATTCTGGTTCAATGAAGCAAGATTTCCTAATAAAAATTAACCTGAACTCCCTCCCTATGAACTCATTTTTGGCATACAGGAGAAATTTCAAGAAGAAAAATCCTGTATGCTGGATGTGTGTGAGAGAGGAGGAATCAATTGACCACATTTTTCTTAGATGTACCAGTATGTCCAATTACAGATCAATAACTCATGAATGGTACAGCAATACAATTGAAAACTATAAATCAATTAAAGATTATATAGGTCAGGGTCTATTTATGGACATAAGACTGGAAATTTTTGTGGAATGATAGACCCACATGGGACTAAATTCAAGAATATCATGGAGAAAATCATGAAGAGGGACCGACTAATTGCTCCAAGCTATATCACAAGAGCAACATGGGAGAAGGTTGGATATACTTTGCTTCAAATAGATATGTAATTGATGTCATTTTTGTATTTGTAGCATTTAATATAGCAATAGAATAAAATTTCTTTTTAAAAAAAAAGGCTGAAGATAGTTTTGGTTAGACCTTTTTCTTTTTGCAGTTAGCTCTTTCATGTGAATGTTAATTCATTTTTCTATCTATGAATTCTGTCAGTAGTTTGAATTCCAAATATTTTAAATAGATGAATTAATTACAGAAGAATGTTGCATTTTTTTAAAGATATCACTTATAGTGCAATTTTATAATTGCTGAATCGTTTATATATATATTGAAAATTAATTTCGATTTAAACAAAACTACAAAGAAGAGTAGATTTAAAATAGCATGTGGATTTTATCTATATTTATAGCATTTTATCCATTCAAGAGTAAACTAAAAACCTTATGTTTAATTAATGAAGGATATAATAGAGAAATTATGAAAGTTATTTTGAAGAATGTTATAGAAAAAAAAATGATAATCTAAATGAAGGAATTAGCTACGAGTTAGAGCAAAAAACCGAAAAGTAATGTACTGGTTAATAAATAGTATCAAGTTATTGATAAGAACAAGTTGTACATACAAAAATTATAAATTTTAGATTCATACGTTTCACAAATAAATAATAAAAGATTTTGACAATTTTTTTATTACAATTTCTTTTTTTTCCTTAAATGATTTCTAAAAATAAAATTAAAAAATACATTTGTTTGGCAGATTGGATTTTATATATAAAAGTAATAATAAAACAAATTTTTAACTAAAACAAATAATTTTTATAATTGGAACGATTTAGAATTTTAAAGTAAATAATTTTCTTTTATCTTAAAATTAAAAATTATTTTTTATTATTAGATAATAAGTACTTAAAGTTTTTTGAAAAAGTAAAATTGAATTAGTTTGTTTGGATTATATTTAACAAACTATAAAATACTTCGAAGTTATTTGCTGCATCATAACTTGAAGGAATTAACAACTGAACTTAACAGCTTGATTTTAATTTCAAAAGGGATTTTTACATAAAATAATTGTTGCCTGAGGCATTTAAATATCAATTTTATTTTTATAGATCAGGCAATAAATATATGCGCGTGAATATTAAATTAAAAAAACATGTGGCCTGTGCAGTTTAACCAAATGGAAGAATGAAAGACTGAATCAAAAACAATGGGTTACTTACTATGATCGAAAGTTATATTCGGTATTTTTTTTTGTTGTTATTATTATTAATTAACACTTTTCATAATGAACATATGCACGATTACCCATATTTATCTGCTACATGCACACATAAAAAAAGACATATATATATTAACTGTATATACTGTACTTTTATTTTTAGAACGTGCTTTGCTGAAAAACTAATTACAGTAATTCATTATATATATAATTCAATACTTTTAAAAATACTCATCAGTTTATTCTTTTGAAATCTTGTTTTTTTATTTGAATTAAAATTATTAATATAATCTGTTGCTCAAAAGTTTCTACCACTTTATATGGTCATTATTAAAGATCTAACTTTTTTTCATTACATTTAGAAAGAGGACCTATTAAAAATATAACTTAATTTCGTCAAAGAGTTATGTTAATAATTTTAATTCAAAAAAATAGCTTTCAAAAGAATAAACTGATGATTATTTATAGAAAAATTGGAATATAAATAGTAACTTCATTATAGAATAAATTTTGGAAAAGAAGTGCACTAATCTAAAGGGTGGAAATATAAAACTAATTAACTGTAAAACAAAAAAATTAAATAAAAAAGTAGTAGTTTTTAAATATACTTAACATCTATTAAACCACATTGTTGCAAATTGCAGTCTTATAATGATAGAAAACTGCCAAAGATATAAACTGATTTCATAAAAATCAAAGAAAAAAAGATACTATTATTACAGTAGCAACTCTCTTCATACAATAGTGCCACCTAGTGGGGCCATAGTAATCTCACAACTCTTGGGTTTAAATTTAAAACTTCAACTGTCCATTTATTACCATTTCTTTTATAATATGTTTATCTCAGCTTCATTTCAGCAACATAATTTTTGCAACAGAGTCAATGATACCTGTTTGATATCCCATCCATGTATTTTACTTCCAATTTCTTCTTGTTATTCCATACTTTACTGAGTAATCTAAAGTCGTTATATTGCTCTTTTGTTAAGTCTACATGTTTTAGATTCATAAGTAGGAGCTGATAATATATATCTATTAAAACCTTACTTTTCAAACATATAGACATTCTTCCTTTTAATACTAACTTATTTCTAACAAAAGTACATCTAACTTTAATTCTGTGATTAATTTTACCGGTTATGCGTTCATCTCTATTAATAATCTGACCAAGATATTTGAGATTGTTAACTTTTGCTGATCTTTCACTTTAATCTATTTAATATTTATTTTTTGGCCTATTTTATTCTTTTCATCTAATAACTATTGTAGCATTTCCTGAAGTTCTGAAGCATTATTCGCAAAACAACCACACCATCTAAAAATATTGTACCGGGTCGAACCGCTGAAACCACTTACTTACACGTATATAAGTTTTGGCCGGTTTCAAACTCCTTCATAATACATTTATAATCTTATAAAGGTTACGTGAATGAACCGGCATATTCGAGCAAAATGGGAGATCTTATTGATAGCTTTAACTATCAACAATGGCCCATCTCGGCTGCTAGATTCAAACCCCTACTATCCAAACACTTTATTTGTTTCGGAGTAAACTCCAGGCGCCAGCTATCTATTCAAAAGAATAAACAATGTATTTGGTCAGTAGGCTCATAATCCAGCGCTCGAAACCATCCCATAAACTAGCCCAGTCTAATTTTAATCAGTAATAAAATATAGAAAAAGAATTGATAAAAAGAATTGACCGACAAATAGAGTTTAGGTTTGAAGACAATTTATTTTAATCAACATTAATTAAGTTTTAAAGATAATTTATAAACCAACATTAATTTACTAAATTTAAACATCTTGATAATCTAATTTAATACATGCACATTTTTAAATTAACATTTCTAAACTAGTTTAAATATTCTTGTAGATTTTAATAATAGAACACTGGTATTTATCTAATTTAACTAATAACACTGATATACTGATCACGCACATATTAACTCATATAGCATTCACAAATATAATAATAAAGCATTAATAGCATTTGAAACTTAAACACACATATCAATAGTTCATTTTATGTATGATAGAGTTCATATAATTTGAATCTTGAATATTTACGAATTACAGCGGTGGCTACTACGTATAAATGATAATAAATAAATGTTTACCTAGGATTTTTGGAATGGGGATATTGCTTGTTGTTAGCTGCTTCTGATGGATTATATCTAACTGGTTAGATCTGGACGTTTATGGAAGAAATTTTATGCAAATCCATTGGTTTTATTCTTGAAGACAGTTGAACATTTGACAGAGGATTTCTGTGTTGTTATGCAGACATTATTTCACAGGCAGGTTTTGATAATCTTTTGGACTAAAAAGACTGAAGCACGAGCGTATATTTCCAAAAGCTGCTCAACAATGCATTTTTGTTTCCGAATACATAATAGAAATTGTTATCTGAACGGAAACAAGACTGTCATTGGCAACTAGACTGAATAAAACTGAACTCCGATAAAAATCTAGCTATTTATATCTGCAAAGTGTTTTTTGTTTTAATATCCTCCGGCAAATGAGTGTTGTCAAAATTTCATTGATAACTAATCCTATGACAACGTGTTTTTTGATTGATTATTTAATTAGTAGTAGCTATTTCAAAACGTGATGTTTTCATATCTTTAATTAGTAGCGCATCGCTGTGTTTTTTTTTAAATATATTTTTCATTTATTTATAATATTTAATACTGATACATTTATTTTACATTCGCACGCACATATATAATTTTACTCTACACATTAAAACTAGTTTTAATACTTTTTTTTTTATTCAATTTGAATGAAAAGAGATTTGTATTTTGAAGCTTTTAATTTATAATAATAACACTCTTTAACTTTTATGAACTCTTAGTTTTATCTTTTCTAAACAAAACTCCCCCTCTCCCCTTTTAATCAATTAATTTCTATTTTTTTTTTCAAACTCTTTTACGAAAGATTTTTTTTTTTTTTTTAATAATTTTTTTAGACAAAATTATTTTATATACATGTGCCAAATTGGCCTTGGCACATTACACTCCCCTCCGTTTTAGAGTAAAATGCATCATTTTTGACCATTTTATCTCTTGCGATTTTAATTCTTGACTCTAAAGATTTATTAATTTATTATTTTTCTAAGTTAGCTTTTCATAATGCTTTCACTTTACATACCAAGGGCAATCTGTTTTGACTATCTTTTCCTTCAATCTATGCCAAATACATTGCTCACAATGATCTAAATCATGGATAACGACCACCGGGACAAACTAATTTTGTGGCACAGGGATCATTTGGAAATGACACGGAAGCAGATTCGCTGACTTACACTGACTTACACGTGTATAAAATCGAAACTTCATTTGGTAATTCTCTTGATCGGACTTGGAAAAAGAAAGGGTCACTGTGAAATGGCAGGAATTTTCAACTGTCCATTTTTGACTTACGCTTTGGAAAGAGGAATGATCCCTGACAAGTCCATTACGGGACTAAAACTTATCCAGTCGGCAGCTTTAAACATATCTTTAACTAAATTTATTTCTATACTACCCTCATTCCCTTTTGCTCTAGATAATTCCTACACATGTGTATACATGCAGCATAATTCTACCACTACTAATATTCTAGATATCGAGTTATTACTAGACTTGCTTACAGGGAATCTGTAATAAATAAATCCCTTTTTGCACGCATCATAAGGTGCAGCAATGCCAAGAAAATAACCTAAAAGGATATCTGGGTAAATACATTTAAGATACGCATCATGAGGTATCATATTTACCGAATATTACCAGTATATGTGCGCGCATATACACATGTATACTTACACACTCTTAATACACCTTAGATTGACTTTATATTTATATTACTAATCTTACAACATTATTTTTAAAGCGTTATTTTTACTCTCCCTTTTTTTTTTTTAAAAAAAAAAACATTTTCATTTTGCTTGTCTCTTTTGATTTACACATTTATTTTGTTTGCGTCACGCTCCGCTATGTTCTAGACTTATGAGTTGGGATATCAATATAATCGATAAGACATAATCGAGGGTTTTGACATAATCATTTTGCTTGTCTAATTTGATTTTATACATTTATTTTGTTTGCATCATGCTCCGCTATATTCTAGACTTATGAGCTGGGATATCAATATAATCGATAAGACATAATCGAGGGTTTTTTGACATAAATTGTTTTATCGTTGCTTTGACATTTTAAAAACCTCTAAGATTGTTATTTTATTTTACTAAGACTAACTTTAATCTTTTTTAATTATTCAAACTAACTTGATACTCATTTTTACATTTATTTCATTAACCTTTGTTAAACATTTTCCATTATTCTGAGTCCATGGTCATTATATACTAGGTCAAGCCGGCGAATCCGTCAGATTACATATTTTTAATTTTTGTCTGGCAGTTCTTTCTTTCTTTCTACTAACTCACTAACATAAATGATACTCCATATTCTCACTTCTATCTCTCGATTAAAATCTATTTTATCTCTTTCTCTTTCCATTTTATTTTCTGCCTTGTAAATAAGAAAACCTTTAAGCTTCACAGACCTCCGCTGTATTTTTCCTAACCGTGAATATTTTTTCCTACGCTTTCTTTTTATTTTAAATCTACGTTTAAAACAAACGCAAACTTTTACCTTAACTTTTTTAACTTTTTGTAAAAACTTTTCAACGCTATCTTCTACCTTGAACTTATGTCTCTCTTCTATTTCTTGATCTACACTTGTTTATACTTTCTCTGTAGCAACGCTATCTGATTCTAATTTAATTTCTATTTCCAAACTACTATATTTACCACTATCTGACTCTACTATCTCTTTGATGACCTCAACTTCCTTATTTTCTTTGACAAAATCTACTTCTACAATCTCTTGATTTTTTATTTGTGTTTTAATCTCTTCTATTTCTTCCGTAATTTCTTCTTTTATTTTATTTTGGCCCTTTTGATCTGGTCCTTTAACTTTTCAAGCATTTCAGCTTGCCCTTCCAATTTACTCTTCATTTCATTATTTTGGTTTTTAAGTTCTTCAGATACTTTTTATATTCTTCGGCTGTTTCTTTTTGTTTTTCACATGCTGGTTAGTAAAGTTATGATTTCTCTTTTTTCCTTGTTGGGGCTATTTTCTATATTTTTACCTTGAGTCTCCATTTTGGCTTTATTTTTATATATATATAATTTATCATTTTAAACACTTTTTATCATTATTTTTAATACTGTATTTTATTCACTTTAATAAGTTTACTAATTATTATTTAATTTATTTCTTACTAAACTGGAAATACACGCTGACTCCACCCCTCCTTTGTCCATTTTTCTCTACCCGATCTTAATGCTTTAACTCTGCCCGAACACCCAACTGTCTCTGATATAACATAATGATTTATTTCAACCAACATAAATAGCATAAATCTCTCTTCATTTAAAGAAAACAATGTTTTCGGGCAATTTTTTTTTTAAAAAAAAAAAAAAAATTAAAACGCTTTAACATACGTAATTTAGCTTTTGTATCAAAATTTTTTTTTTTAAACAAGAAACAAAGTATTTATTTACTATTGTTTTTTAGGTCCAGCCCCAATGTTGGAAAAGCCATTTATGTACTGGGTCGAACCGCTAAAACCACTTACTTACACATATATAAGTTTTGGCCGGTTTCAAACTCCTTCATAATACATTTATAATCTTATAAAGGTTACGTGAACAAACCGGCACATTCGAGCAAAATGGGAGATCTTATTGATAGCTTTAACTATCAACAATGGCCCATCTCGGCTGCTAGATTCAAACCCCTACTATCCAAACACTTTATTTGTTTTGGAGTAAACTCCAGGTGCCAGCTATCTATTCAAAAGAATAAACAACATATTTGGTCAGTAGGCTCATAATCCAGCACTCGAAACCATCCCATAAACTAGCCCAGTCTAATTTTAATCAGTAATAAAATATAGAAAAAGAATTGATAAAAAGAATTGACCGACGAATAGAGTTTAGGTTTGAAGACAATTTATTATAATCAACATTAGTTAAGTTTTAAAGATAATTTATAAACCAACATTAATTTATTAAATTTAAACATCTTGATAATCTAATTTAATACACACATATTTTTAAATTAACATTTCTAAACTAGTTTAAATATTCTTATAGATTTTAATAGTAGAACACTGGTATTTATCTAATTTAACTAATAACACTGATATAATGATCACGCACATATTAACTCATATAGCATTCACAAATATAATAATAAAGCATTAATAGCATTTGAAACTTAAACACACATATCAATAGTTCATTTTATGTATGATAGAGTTCATATAATTTGAATCTTGAATATTTATGAATTACAGCGGTGGCTACTACGTATAAATGATAATAAATAAATGTTTACCTAGGATTTTTGGAACGGGGATATTGCTTGTTGTTAGCTGCTGCTTCTGATGGATTATATCTAACCGGTTAGATTTGGATGTTTATGGAAGAGATTTTATGCGAATCCATTGGTTTTATTCTTGAAGACAGTTGAACGTTTAATGGAGGATTTCTGTGTTGTTATGCAGACATTATTTCACAGGCAGGTTTTGATGATCTTGTTGGACTAAAAAGGCTGAAGCACAAGCGTATATTTCCAAAAGCTGCTCAACAATGCATTTTTGTTTCTGAATACATAATAGAAATTGTTATCTGAATGGAAACAAGACTGTCACTGGCAACTAGACTGAATAAAACTGAACTCCGATAAAAATCTAGCTATTTATATCTGCAAAGTGTTTTTTGTTTTAATATCCTCCGGCAAATGAGTGTTGTCGAAATTTCATTGATAACTAATCCTATGACAACGTGTTTTTTGATTGATTGTTTAATTAGTAGTAGCTATTTCAAAACGTGTTGTTTTCATATCTTTAATTAGTAGCGCACCGCTGTGTTTTTTTTTTAAATATATTTTTCATTTATTTATAATATTTAATACTGATACATTTATTTTACATTCGCATGCACATATATAATTTTACTCTACACATCAAAACTAGTTTTAATACTTTTTTTTTTATTATTCAATTGGAATGAAAAGAGATTTGTATTTTGAAGCTTTTAATTTATAATAATAACACTCTTTAACTTTTATGAACTCTTAGTTTTATCTTTTCTAAACAAAACTCCCCCTCTCCCCTTTTAATCAATTAATTTCTTTTTTTTTTTCAAACTCTTTTAGGAAAGATTTTTTTTTTTTAATAATTTTTTTAGATAAAATTATTTTATATACATGTGCCAAATTGGCCTTGGCACAATATAAAAGAATTCTTTGTGTATTTTTATTCCCTCCATTTTTACATATTTAAATATATACAATATTTGTTGTAAAATTTCTGTAAAAAGTTTTGGAGATAAGAAGTCACCCTGCATACACTCTTTTCAATGTTAATCTTTTCAATTTGATCATATAATCTAAATATTGTTGTTGCATTTTGATGAAATATCTTGATGATCTAAAGTTTTATAACTTGAAAATGCTTATAGAAATAAAATGCCTTTTTGTAATTTACAATTCCAAAGCATAATGACTATTTATATTCATTAATAAATAATCTTTTATTTATTCGAATGTGATTGTTGTATATGCTTGCTATTTGTAAAGTAAATTTGTGAAACATATATTTAGAAAAATAAAACAATTGTGGAAAACGCTGTAAGCTGTCTCAGCTGAAGTAAATTGATAGTCAAAATACATTTTCAAATAATTGCAGTCATATATTTAAAATATAAGATTGAGTTGTTAATTATTGTATTTTTATATTGGACTATTTCCATCACCTAATATGCATATAGAATGTCTTTAGAAAAATTTAAATATTCCAAATACATTCAACTGTTAATAATAGCACATCAAACAGGTTAGTCATCTAATATGCTTATTGAATGTCTTTAGAAAAAATTAAGTTTATTTAAATATTATACATTCAACTGTCAGTAATAGCATATCAAACAGGTTAGTTGAATGTATTTGGAATATTATACTAACCTGTTTGATGTGCTATTACTAACAGTTGAAGGTATTTGGAATATTTAAATTTTTCTAAAGATATTCTATATGCATATTAGATGGTGGAAATAGATCAATATAAAAATACAACTAGAACACCATCATCACAAACTTTCAAAAAAACAGTTGTTAATTATATTTATATTGTAATGGGATAACCCATTATATGACCATACTTCAATCAGAGGGGTCAATATATTACTGTATTTTATAATGAGCCTACTGTAGAACATTATAAAATAAATATTATTTTATATAATATTTAGCACATACAACAATATTTTCTGCTCATTATATATATATATAAGGCCTGAGTTTATTAGAAAATTTATTTGTTTTGCATAAATAGTCTCAAAACAAGACGATTAGCATCCACCTTTAAACTATACCTTTTTCTAGCTGATATCCTATTAATTCCAACATAGCTTAGGAAACAATGAGAATTAAGTGAGATATTTCACAAATAACCCTGCTAAATGCATGAATAGAAAAGTGTATCCAGAAACATATAGTTAACAGTAGTGGTTTATTTTACCATAACAATATATAATGTGTCAACTTCCTATACCAACATGAAAATAACAATATGACTATATAAACTGATGGGCTTCAATTGAAAATACTAAGGTGTTATCAATTTAAGACTCATAGTTTTGTAGTTAAGTGGAGATAAAAGATGGCTGCTGCAGGGTAATTCAAAATAAACACACTTTAATGGAATTTCTATTGCCTTTGTCTTTATAATAAAGTACATTTTCACTATTTAAATTATTTGTCGTTTCCCTTTTCTTCTGACTTGATGAATTATTTTATTTAACATAAATAATTCTTCCGATTCTTATAATATGCAATCTTGCCTCGAAAATAATTTTATTTATAAGTAATTAAATAAAAGCTCATTATCTAATGTATACATAGGATTAATACCAACTATTTTTAGCACTCTTTCCTTTGGCTGATAATTTTGGAGACTTTGTTATAAGATACATAATTATATTTTTATCTGGAATGATAGCCGAGAGGTATCGCAGCCGCCATGCAAGCAAGTAGTTGGTTGCAGACGGGTGTGGGTTCGCGTCCCGGCAGATGCTATGACATATGAAAAAAGCAATCTCATATATTCATTCTGTCCTTAAGAAAATACTATCGAGCATTTGAAAAAAACGCAATGGTATTAATTTGGTATTAAATTCGTAGATAAAAAAACAATAAGCTCATTAATAGATTATGTGGTATCACTCCATCTATGTTTGTTTATTATATGAATAATCACTAAGTACTGCAATGAAAGGTAAATACGGAGTGGATTTTAGTAATTTGCTTTCTTAGTTCCTTTAATGCCTCAAAGAGGAATCAAAGGGTCGTTTTTCAATTAAAACGTTTTATATTAAGGATATTAATAATATTTACATAATTACTTTTCAATCGATATTTTTAAACCCAAAATATTTGTTTAAGTTGAAAAATGCTTTTGTTTAGTATAATACATTATTACTTAAATAAAGGCACATTTTAATATTTCTATTTTTTTCCTTTTATATCTTTAACTATATATATATTTGATGTAAAGTAATCATATTTTAATTTAATTTTTTAAGCAATTATAAAAATAAGTGTTCATAAAGAATATCGTTACCCCTCCCCCAAATAAAAAAAAACTACGTGCTGAGTAATCAAAGAAAATGAAACAACCTGTTAATAAAATTTGAATAATTACTAAATTAAAAATAAACATTCAAAAATGTCTTACTTTAACTTTATATATATACAATGACCAATTAGATATAGCAATATAAATAAATGAATGGTTTATTGATCTGAAAGTCAAAAGAAGTTAGATCGGAAGTAACAAAAATGGGCATGAGTTATGATTCTGACCTCCAGAATCAACAACTTATCATTGCATTAAACCACGTTGTGCATAAATTTAGAATCATAAACACTCACAAAAACAAAATAATTTGAACAACATTGGTCTTTTTTTAAATTATGCTTATATATCTAAAACTCAATTCTAATGTCAGCCTATAACCAATATCTTGATTCCGATATTGTATTACTAATGAATGATCCAAGAATATAAATTATAGTGTATTCTCAACATTTTCATTATCAGTTTTGAAGTCAATTGTGACTCTGTTATCAAAACTTTCTTTGTACTGTTTTCTTTAAATTTTTTAAAAGAAGTTTCTAAGACTTTTGTGTTTTCAGCTATAAGTGTATGGTCATCTTATATTTAAAGTTGTTGATGTCTAATTCAGAATTCACATTTGTCTTCACCCAATTATACATTTAGTTTATACCCAAAATAATATGTAGGGTGACAATATGCAGAATTGCTGATTTCTATTCTAATGTGAAACTAATCCGTTTTACCATAGTCACAATATACAAAGGTTCATGATAAACCAGTTAGAATTTGTTTACCATGGTATAGATTCAAATCTGAATATAATTTGATAATTTCCAAACAAGCTTATGAGTTCATTGGGATAACTGATTTAATTATTAGATGATAAATTGACATTTAGTTATTTTAATCTGGATGATAAAAATAAATATAGAACATCCAAATTAGTCAATGAATTATTGACCAGGAAATGTTCACCTATTTATTTATATCTCTAACTAAAAATAATTAAAAATATAAAAGCTTCAATATTACTCAGAAAGTCAAATTATGATTAAATACCAAAGTCTTATGCTAAGTCAATCACTTCAATGCTCACTTGATCTCTCAAGCAACTGATTATAGAATTACTTATTGTATTAATTTATATAAAATGCTAAATATGTTTTTGTCTTGCAAAGGATTGTTTAAGACTGTTTGTTTGTGTATTTGGATTATTGTCAATTTTTTTTCAAAAAAAAATTATGTTAATATTAAATATAGTTGACAATTATTGTTTTCATAAAAGTGTATTCCTCCACTTCTAACTCTTCACTATTTAAAACATAAAACATATAACTCTCCAACTTTTAAAATAAAATAAGAAATTTAAAAATATTAAAGACAAAGAGTTATAAAACTTCCCACAAATCTGTTAATTACAAATAAAAAGAGATTGTTTGAAATCATACAAAAATCAAATTGTAAGGAATTGACCTTATTTTTTACCTCCCTTTTCCTCCCCTCCTATTTTCTCAAAATCAAATTAGAAATTAAAAGTCAAATAATACTAAAAGTTTGAAGAAAAACCTGTCAATGAAAAGTAATAAGAGATCTTTGATTACACATTGAATTTATAAATTATGTAATAATATTATGATAAAATTATTTTTCAAATCAAGAGAATCTTAAATTTATTGATTAGTCATTCCTGTATTATTTTATGACATCAAAGCACTGTTTAAAGATTCATTTAAACATGAAACAGAACATAGTAAGTAGTGAGTACTTTGGTACCTTGACACTTTTAAATCATGAATTGAAATGAATCAAACAAGTCTGATTATTGTTCCTATTTGATCAATATATGACATGTCTGCAGCACAATCTTACATAATTGAAAAATATTTGTTTGGTTGACACAGGTTAATAGTAATATTTATAATACCTATTTGATGCCTATAAAATGAATATTTTTATTTTGAATTATTTTATATCCTAAATAGAAAGACATATTTTTAAAAGTCAGGATTATTAGCTTCATATTACAGGGTTCTGGTATAAAAGGATCAAACTTTTCTAATACGGTAATGCATTTAAAAAATTGCCATTGTTGTGATGTAAAGTTTATTATTATTACCATGAAAAGCTAATTTTGTTTGCCTAAAAAAATTTACTATTAAAATTATTCTTTTTGTAATTTCATACCAATATTTTCTTTCATTATCTAAAACTATTTGTTGCAAATAATTAATATAAATTTTATTTTTTAAGGATATAATTAATTTTGTCATTTTTTTACTTGTTCAAATGATTTAAATTTTTCTCATGATGATTGCAAGATATTGGGGATTGTAAAATTTGAAAAATCTGCAGCAAAAACAATAAACAGGTTTTTTTGAAACTGAATAAATTAAATTTCTATTGTATTCTTCATTATTTTTTAAATGCCCTTTTATAATATTTATGAGAAAAATAAAATCTTTAATTTGTTAAGGATTATTAAAATTAAGCACACTTATTATGCCTTCAGTAGATTCTTCATATTCCTGATTAGCAAAAATGTCATCAGCATCTTCACTTATTATTTTTTCAGTATTGTCTTTGGGCCCCAAATGAGAGACAGTTTCTTCAGCATGTTCATTATTTTCACTGGAACTCTTTGATTGAGTGTATCAAAAATATTCTTAATGCAATTAGGAACTGACTTTGAGTCATTATTTGTTATTTGTTTAATGAAGTACTGAGTAATTCAGAAAGTATTTCTTTCTCTTTCTTCTTCCTCTTTTCTTTTATTTATTCAATTTTGATATCTGAAAAGTTTCTTTCTTTTCCTCATAGGACATCTGATTGAAAAAAAAAAAAAACACAATTATAATAAATTTTATTATTAAAATTCGAAATTCTGTATATATTTTTTATAATAATAATAATAAAAAAACTTATTACAAAAAATTATTTTTGCAATAAATATTTAATGTATAAATTTACTAATTTAAATAAAAATTAATATTAAAAGAAAATGCCGAATTATTAAATATATGTATATATGTTAATTTAAGGAAATATCTAAAAGCTGAAAATTTAATTTTTCATGACAGCTTAATAAAATGGAAAAAGAAGAAATATGTTTAATGTGCAAAAAAAATGAATAACTTATATTAGATTTTAGTTCAAATTCAAATTTACTTTTTTTTCTTATTATGTTATTATTGATGCACTGCACTTTACTGCCTTATGTTTAATTATAAAAACTTGCAACTTATATCTTTTTGATAAATAAAACAATACATTAAGCACACTGTAACAACAAAACATAGAATAAAGTTAAAAACTGCAGCAGATATTCTTATGTATGTTTAGAGCAAATGCGAGTTTGCAGAAGATTCAAACGGCTTCGTCTAATAATTAGTAAATTCATGTAAGGTCAACTTTTAATTGTTGATGCCAAATGCTTGTTATTCTAAATTAGGATCAGAATAAAATAAAACCTTTAGCAATAATAAAACAAAATTGTAAAATATATTTTGTATATTTTTTAAAAATATTTTTTACTTGACTGGAATCCTGGGCTTGCGGTGCTTTTGCAACCTGTGTTGGTACACCCCTGCTTAAATCCAAGCCTTTATCAAACCTTGTTAATAGTGTTGGTTCAAATACAAAAGGAACATATTTTATAACAACAAACAAGAAGTAAAAATGTAAAAAATACATCTGCAAAATCTTATTAGATCTAACAGATGACTATAATAATATGAAGTTTATCAACTTAAATAACATCAGAATTAGCAACACAACTAATGAAATTAAGCTCACTTCTTTTGATAAGTTGAATGAATACTGGTACAAAATATTTGCAAACATCTTTTCTTCCACTATTGCCTGACCCTATTATAATGCCCATCACTATATTCTATGTAGAAGAGCTACAAAACACAATATGATCATAACAATTGAATCTATTGTTACTTTTATAGCCAAATCATTCAAAGAACTAGAATATTTTATTAACCTACTGCTAGAGGAGGCTGAACATACTATAAAATATCTAAACTTTAAACAAAAGTCTATGACATAACTAAAGACACAAACCTGCTTTTATATGGTCACATCATGCATGCTCCATCTAATTTTGCAATAGAAGTGCTACAGAAAAATGTAAGTTCATTATTTAACTTATTGAAGCAATTCACACTAAATAGATCTTGAAATTCCTATAAATTCATGGACATTAACCATTAAGAGATTCAAAGTCTCACCCAGATTAACTTCTTCATTGCATCTTTAAGCACTCTGGCTTAATCAGCATCAAATTGAGAAGTCACCTACCATATGTGTTTCAGGCATTCAAGATTAAGTCATATTGTGTCTCAATCTAGCAACTGGTGATTGGAACAAATGTGACAAGATTGATAAACTAAATCGCATTTGCAGTAATGAACAAAAGTCTAGATCATGAATGAATGTTGTCTCTAGAAACACTTGAACATACATTCTACAATCTAGTTCTGTATACTGACAGCATGTATTCAAAAGTTGACAAAATACAAGATAAACCCAGCTAAAAAAAACAATTGCACTCAGTTAAATACTTCCAACATACTAATTATTCTGGCAATCCAATCCCAAGAGTCACTTATAAAAATACAGTCTTACAAAGTCAAGGACTAATCTGAGATCAGCACATATCATTTTCTTCCCTTCTATCACCATGATATCACATACACAGAAAATTTTCTACTAATAAGACAAAAAAAATGTGATGCAATTCATCAAATCATCTTTTTAGCTTCTGAGAAAAAAAACAAAGCTTCTTAGAACAATGGAAAAAAAAACAAATATCTGATCTTAGTTTTGAACATGCCCAACAAAAAGTAATGATCCAACAATGCAAGTATATAATATGAACTATGTTAACACTACTATGATCGATATGCATCACCTAAACTCACAAAAAAGAATTACACAAATAACTCAATTTGTAAATAATCACCATTGTGACATATAAGTGCTAACAGACACACAAATTTACCATCAACTCAACTAGAAATCATTAATGATATAATAATAACTATATCTTTATGCATAAACCAAATGTCAGACCAGTTCAGAGTGTAAGGATTCTGCAAAAATTCCATTAACAAGGCTAAACGTAGTACACATATCTATTTATTCATTTGTCCTCTTCTTTAATCATCAATGACAACAATATTACTTTTTATAAATATACTCAAGCCAAAAATCCAAAGATGTAACCAATATACTCCCTATTTCCCAGAATAACATCTTATCAGATCTGGATTAAGTATCCTGTGTAATGACTTCAATTGCTCTTATAATCATGTGATGTGATGTACTGTGACTTCTCCTTAAATGGAGTCAGGAATTTCTCAGCAGCTATGCCCAGAGAAACCTGTTAGCCACTTTACCTTCCTTTTCCATTGTCCACCCTAAGTTTTCCCATAATCTGCTCCATCCCATTTCCACAACATAATCTTTGTCAACTCCATAACCTTCATATTTAAATCCCCCTTATTTTTCCCCAAACCCAGCATAAAAACCAATAACTCACTTTCTGTATAATCACTTTGTTCATATTTAACCTTCCATAACTTCATTATTTGTACCCTTTCTGCTTCCAAACATTTACATTGAAGTAACAGATGCCTAATATTTTCTATGCCTTCTTTACACAACTTACAGACTAAATCATCCATATTTTTCCATTTACATGTATATTCCCTTGTTGCTAAAGATCCTGTTCGAACCTTAAACAATAAACTACTTTCCTTACTATTATCATAAATTAACTCACAACCAATGTTCCGTTTACTTTTATATATATTTAAACTCATTTTACTCTCCATACTAGTTCTCCATCTCTCCAACTCCCTATTCTTTATTAATGCATCTATTCTTCTATCCCACTCCTTCCCACTATAACACCCAACAATCCTCCTAACACAATCATCCCATCTTTTGTACAAGTACACTGACATAACTTCTTTATCCAAATCTTCTGCATACCGCATTACCTTTCTCACCCATCTTGTTGGCTGCCCTTTACTTGTAACCCAATTAAATACTATTTTGGCTATTCTTTTATTATCCATGAACTGCAATCTACCGAACATTTTCAATTTGCTTTTTGCATCCCTCATATAAAAACTTGACCATCCCATTTCTCCTTGAATTGCCTCTTTTGCTGTCCACACCTCAGCATCTAATGCATGTCTTCCTACTTCCCTTTGTACTTTTTCTAAGCAATCTAATACCCCTTAACTAACACATAATGCATCATTGCCGTATGTTAACCCTGCTACTGCCACTCCCTTCCATACAATTCTAGCTACATCATATTTATTATATGAAAACAGTGTTAATTTCTTTATCAATCCCTTTCTTTTCTTTGCTTCATTTATCAATTTTTTCTCCCATTCATCCAAGCAATTTTTCTTATTACTCAGGTCCGTGCTGTCAGTTTGTGCCACCTGGGTGCAAATTATATTGCTGCCCTTCCAAAAAAAAATCATGATAATAATAAATTGAAATTTTTATATAACATATAATATAAAGATTTATTATAAAACAGATGGTTTTATGTTTAATTGAGATATATATCCTATGCATCTGAGTTTGAATTACGATATTGATTTTATTTCATTTGATTTAATTCTAAGATAAAGTTAATTAATGAATCAGTCGCTAGATGGATTTCCGCAGCAATTTTCTAGCTAAATTTCTGACATTTGTTAATTAGACCATAATATTGTCTATATAGGTATGTATAATAAAAGCTGACAAAATGGTTGCAAATACAATAAGATTTTCTATCTTGAAAACAGCATCTGTTTTTTTTTTAATTATTCTTTTGATTATTTATTGATTTAAATTTTTTATTAAGGCAAATCATTTATGCCACTCCTATAGTGTGCTGCCCAAGTGCATTACACTCCTGTACTCCAACATAGAATGGACCTGCTTATAACGAATTTCTATCCACATTACAATATAATTTAATCAACTTATCCTGCTACAATCATACTAATATCATTCCGGGACAATTTTGTTTATTGGTGAACAAGTTTCAATCGTTTAACTCTTTTTTGGATCTTTATTTAATTTTAAAACATTAATCCATCTGTCAGCAATTTATTTTCAGACCATGCTTATGTGACTCTTAATAATACAGATTTTAAAATAATAAACAAACACTATAAGTTTACATTTAAACAACAGGTTTCCATAAAATGTAAATGAACCATAGATTACTTTTTTAATTTAATCGTCAGAGAACATTATTATATATCACCTCCCTCCAACTAAAACCTGGTTAGTCTTCAAAAAAAATTTTAAACAGTTGCTGCTTCAACTGATTAACAAGCTTTCATTCAAATAATTTCATAAACCATCTTACAAATAAATGATGTCAAAGATTTTATCTATAAATTGCAACAGCAAAATTGAAACAAAACAGTTGATAACATTTTATTACTAGAATAGAATGATGCATAAATATAAAAAAATATATCATACCTCCCAAAGCTGATAATAATTACTGTAAATTATGCAAGATCTTATGCATCTCAAGCCTTCTTGCATTCTTCTTTTCCTAAAGAATGACAGTCACCTTTCTGGCACAAATAATGACATGAACATTTTTGAACACCTAAAATATAATCTAAGATCAGCTATCAGTATCAGACTACTAATCATGATAGTATAGAATCTCCTCACAAAAAATATATTACAAAGCAACAAATATTCCAAGAAATCATGTGCCTTAGAACACGCAACTCTCTAATTGCAGATCTTATCCCAACTAATGCCTACAGGCAGCTTAATTATATCATTGTTCCTATTCTATGTAAATTCTACAACCAACGGTCAAGCAATCATAACTCCCAACTTTTTTACCAACATAATATTTTATCTCAAAAAGTAATCAAGTGCAAATAACTTACATCTTATTACAATTAGGACATTAATCAAAAAATCTTTCCAACATTAATTCCAGAAAAACTAAATGAACTTATATTGCCAAAATTATCTATTTCACATTATTTAGTAAATGGCCACTGTGCCTCTTAACCTATTCTTTTAAAACAATAATCAAGCCTGTTCACCAAAGAGAATAGTCAGTTTATGTTATGTGCATACCAAACAGCTTTTGATCTAATCAGATGAAACTATTTTTCACTGCAATACACATATTTTTCTGAATACAATAATCTGATAATTGTTATCCAGAACTATTTTATGAATAGAGCAACTAAACTGAAGAATTATGTATGTCTATCTCATCTAGTCATAGCATTTCTCATGGTTTTCCACATGCATCATTATAATGTGCAATTTTTATAGACCATCTAATTAATGAAATTGAACAATGCACTAAAGGTCTTTTTCTTCCACATTGTAGAACTAACATTCATTGATGATATTCTGATAATTTTCAGAGACTCCCAAAACCTTTCTCTTATTTTGAATATTTTAAACTAATGCCAAACATCAATTGGTTTTACAATACAAATTGCAAACTATCCATGTGGCAGCTGACTATAGACAGTAAACTATCATCCTTCATGGACCTCATCCTTTTTTAGAATCCCAATTAATCTGTTTAAAATGCAACTAAACTATCACTTGAATAGTCTCACTATGAACACATTCAGTATGAAATGAAAACATTCTACGTAAAAATGTTGTATCCCAATGTGAAAGTTTGCATAGTGATTTCTATTTTTAGAAGAATTCTTGCCTACTATAGTTCATAAATGTGACTATTTAACACTATCCATGATAAGCTTACATATGCAATAAAAGCATATATCTGGGATTCATGTTCATTTCTATTATCTATAAGAACCTCATGTTTTCCCATCTGCAAACAATGATTTAGTCAGATATGCTACAAATCTTTTATAACTTATTTAGAGCCTATATATATTATATCCCTTATGAACCCAATCTTCAATGGTATCCCCTCTCCAAAACCATTGCTTGTTTCACTTGCATATGCCAGGCAATTTTTTTTCACAGAACCTGCCATTTAGCATATTGATCTATTAGACCAGGGTAACATCAAATCTCTTACTGGCAATCACTTAGAAATTTAAACAAGATGACATCCATCCAGATATCTATATATAAACAACTCTACTAGTTGCTAAAACTCTAACCAAATTCCAAACCTGAATTTCTCAATCATGGTCAAAATGTCTGTTTATCTATTACAAGGTATAATTCCAATCAAAATGTTTCTTAATTGATTCAAATTAAATCTTGAACCCACTTGTGTTTTATGCAATAGTTATCCAGAAGAAATACTACACATTTTTCAAACCTGCCCATACTTTTCATGTTTATAACCATTTGTATTTTATAAGCATACATTCAATCTCAAGCAATTGTCTAAAAAGTATGCAAAATAGTTTTAACCCTATAACACATCTGCAATTGTTCATATATCAAGAATCATGTGACTTGCACACTGTTCCATGATATTTGACAGTAATAAATACAATGTACTAAAAAAATAACAAGATATAGTTTAACTCA
The DNA here is from genome assembly GCA_028023455.1 of Epiperipatus broadwayi. Taxonomy (NCBI): domain Eukaryota; kingdom Metazoa; phylum Onychophora; class Udeonychophora; order Euonychophora; family Peripatidae; genus Epiperipatus; species Epiperipatus broadwayi. The sequence goes on along the minus strand of JAQFVV010013562.1, from coordinate 38,599 downwards.
TAGGTACTCAAATTTTTATCTAGGAACATCATGAATAGAAACTGTAAATCTCCAATCTATCTCAGCTGTGCATTGTCATGGCTTGAACTTTAAATATTAACATTTCTCATGAGTTTTCATTCTTGAAAATAAATATCTGGACACATCAATATATGAACAGTACCTTAAATGCATTGAAAATCAGTTCAATAATTATGGTTATGCAATATTTGGCTATGAATTTTGGTATGTATTTCATCATCAGACATAAATAATTGCTATTAGTAAGAATTTGGTAATAAATTATGCTAGAGAAATAAAACTTAATATTATTAAGATCCTATAGAAGCTTAGTCATTGAAATAAATTTTAAGTTTGATGTATAAATAAATCAAGCCATCCTTATCATTTTCAACCATTATCAATAGACTGCAGGATGAAGGTCTCTCCAAGTTCAATTCATCTTCTCCAATATCTCATCTCTCTTTTCCACATTACTCCAGCACATTTCCTTATTTCCTCCATCCATCTCACATGTTTTTTCTATGACTTTTACAATCCCTTGGAATAACTCTTCATCTATTATCATTTCTTCTAGTAATATGTTCAGCTCTGTGCTACTTCAGTCTCTTAATTTTTTTGATGATGTCAGTAACATCTGTTTTTTCTCTCATTCATGTAATTTGTTTTTGATTTTTTCTTGTTACTTCTAAATGCATCTTTCCATACTTTGTTGAGTGGTCTGAAGTCTTTGTATTGCTCTTCTGCTAAGTATCCAAGTTTTGGAATACATAAGTAAAAATTGGTAAAACCCATATATTAAAAATATTTCTTTTCAAATACATAGGTATATTTCCTTTTAATATTATGTTATTTCTACCAGAAGCACTCCAAGTTTAATTCTATGATTAATCTTATCTATTATGCTTTCATCTGTAATAACAATCTGACCAAGATATTTGTAGTTATTAACTTCTTCTAATCCATCGTTATCAATCTTTATTATCTTCTTTTGAGAAAATTCATTAATATTATTTTAGTTTTTTTAACATTTACCTTTAATCCTGCTTTCTTACTTTCATCTGATAACTTTTTCAGCATTTTCCTAAAGCCCTAAAGTGCAAAAACAATTACATCATTTGCAAAATCTAGATGATGTAAATAATTTCCATTTTTTATTATTCTCTTAGCTTCTCATTTTAATCCACAAATTTGTGAAACTGCTGTAAAAAGTTTTGGAGATATGAAATAACCCTGTCATAGTTCCTTCTCAATGTTAATCTTTTTAGTATAATTATGTAATCTAACTGTTGCTATTGCATTTTTATATTTTTCAGAATATGACAATATCCTGGGTCTATATACCTTGATAATGCTTTAATTACTGAAGAAATGTGTATAGATTCAAATGCCTTTTCATAATCTATAAATGCAAAGCATAATAGCAACTCATATTTATTACTTTTTCTATAACTTTTCTCATTACTCAAATATGCTCCACTTAACTAAAACCACTTTTAAATCTAGCTTGTTCTTTTGGTTGGTTGAAATCCAAAGTTTGATGCAGACAAGGTGTAATTATTTTGATAAAATTTTGTATAGAACTGATAAAAGATTGATAGTTTATAATTTCTAATATCTTCTTTATCATATTAATATTAATACTGCATTCTTCCAATTATCTGGTACATTTTAATCATTTAGACATCTGGTATATAACTTTGCCAAAAAAAATTCATTTTTTCACCCTGTTTCTTTTAAGATATTGATTATAATTCCATCATTATCTGGAGCTTTTCACTTCTTCATAAATTTAATTGCTTATCTCACTTCTTCATTTAAAATCCAGGGCAATTCAGAAGATATAATAATTGTAGGAAGTACTTTTCCTTGTTCTTTATTGCTATATAACTCTTGATAGAACCAGTCTACACATTACATGATGGCATCTCACTTTTTAGTAAAAGTTCCATCTTTTTTTTTATTGGAGGAATAAGTTTCCTACCAATACCAAGATGTTGCTTTATTCTCTTGAAATTTTATTCTCTTCTATAGATTTTTTTGTTAATTCACTATTATACTTTTTTATATCATGATCAATTTTTTTCCTCACTATTTTACAAAATTCAAGATATTCAATCCTCCTTAATGCATAATTTTTATATTTTTTATATATTTCTTCTTTTCTTCATAAATTGTCTTGTCTCAATAAAAGTTTTACAGGTCAATTGTTGCTTTTGATACCAGCCATATTTGTTGCAATTTTAAAAATGTATCAGTTATCTTCCTATTGATTTTGTTCAAAATCTGTTAATATTTGAAAATGATTTGCAAGTTTTAATTTCAATTTACTGGAATATTTCTAACATGAACCTAACATTTCACTGATTGATGATCACTTCCTGTGTTGAATTTATTAAAAACATTACAATTTTGAATATATATTTTCTATTAGTCAAAATATAATCCAATTTTGCTGTGCCTTCATTTGGATGCTTCCATTTAACATTTTTTTTAAAAAAAGAATTTATAATGTCAATATTTATTTTTTCTGCAAATTCCACAAATCTGCATACTCTCTTATTTCTATCACCATATCCAAATTTACTTATAGCACTTTTATCTTTCAATTGTTAACAATTTTATCATTAAAGTATTTTAAAATGTTGTTTACTCTGATCAAAAGCCTTTTGTACATCCATATAAAAATGCTCTACTTCTTCATCACAATGAGAACTTGTTGGGGCATAAACCTGAATTATCTGCATTTGATATCTGCTATTAAGTTGAGTAACTAATCTTGTAACTCTATCCGACAGCTCATCAATCTCCTCAATGTTGTTCTTCCACTTTATATTTATAATGAATTCTATTTCTCTTATAATTCCACCGTTTGTACCTTTGTATACATATCCACTTTTTAAATCAATTGTCTCTTTACCTTCCAACTTCACAAAGTTCAATAATTCCCATTTAATTACAATTCTTGCAATTTTCATTCACTTGAAAATGATCTGCAGTTGTAAGTACTTAAATAAAGGGAATTTGCTGTTATCTGAAAAGAGGCCTTTTGATTCCTCTCAAAAGCCTTAAAGGAAACAAGCAGAGCAAATTCCTCATGTCTACTCCATATGGCATTGCAGCTGTTATTACTATGTAGTTATTCATATAGTATACAAATGTAAATGGGATATACCTAACACATATTAACCTGTTGGTTATTTGCTTTTTATCTCAGAGTTTAAGATCAAGAGACACCATGGTCTTTCTTTTCAGTTGCCTCATAGCTCTTGACTGAAATATCAGTTGAGTTTATTTGAAGCAGATTTTTTTTACTAATAGATAAATAAAGCAAATACGTCCACCTAAAATGCTACATATAACATTTTGAATCATTCTTTATCTGAGTTAAACAAGTATGTATTATTATTATATAATGTAGCTTCATCATAAGTTTGCTTATGTAATGTAAATTTATTTTATTGTATATATGTTGGTATTTATATATAATTTATTATCAATAAAGATTTTTAAAGTTATGTTATATAAAGTATTGTTCCTACATATCGCTTTAAACTATTTTTGAAAAAATTGATTAAACTAAAAAAATGTATAAATTATTTTTAATTTCAAAAACTAGAATATTAGTTTACAAAATGTGAGAAAGGAAAAAAAAACAATAATAATATTCTTTAATCTTAAGGCGAGTAAAGCGATATTTTACGATTTGAAACAAATTGTAATAAATATTATCATTTACGATTAAATTAAAAAATATCATTGGCAAAAGGATTATTTTAAAATTTGTTTGTTGCCAAGCGGAAATGTTATTTTGTTAATAAATATGATAAATAAATGATCGTACAGTTAGTTGCAGTCAGAAAAGTTGCAGCAAAATTAGGATGAGCAGAGATAACAGCCCACATCTCGTCCTAATTGGCTGCTGAGTAAATCGCTTGTCAATATAAGTATTTCATCAGGAAAAAAAAAATCTTAGATAAGAATCTTCCGCTCTATATTATCCATGAGAACAATTCCAGCAGTTACCAATAGGGTTGTCACAACTTTAACAAAATAAGATTTACCCTTCACAACAAATGTATTTTACAATAAACTTTCTTTATGATGGAAATTTTTTAGTTTAATAATAAATGAAGATAATTATCATTTGTTACAATTTATTCAATCTAGATATCAATTACTCATCTTAAAATTGAAAAGCATATTACTGATCGCCCTCATCCCTCACACACACACTTTAACTTGTAATTTTCTTATTAATCTGTGTTTTTATAGTCTATATGTAAAAGTTAAAACGATATTTAAGTATTATATTTGATAACAATTCTTCTGTTTGCATCACCTAAACCATTATATATTAATTTTTATGTTTGTGTGTTCTATTTACTAATCATGTAAAATTTTTAGAAAATTTATTTTTTAAAATAATCTATATATATATTTATGTCTCTCTCCCAGCCTTCCTATGTGTGTTTACACCTATTTCTCTTCCTATCTATCTATTTCAATACATATCGATACTATCAGTTGTGCCAACTCTATATTGACTATTGGCAATCGGAGGAATATATATTTTTTTAGAATGATCTATAATCTGCTTGATTTTTCAGACTGCTTAAAAGCACATTCATTATAGTGTTGATGGAGTCCATCGTAATGCATACGATCTTCCTCTTTCAGTATCAATGTTTTCACTATTATACCTTTTTCTAATGAAGTAAATCGTTTTGTACAGTAATTTCAATCTAATCGTTTGTGCTTCAAACCAGAGTTCAGGTTTAATTTGTTTAAGTATTCACTTACATTTTTCTTGCTGCTACAGTTCTAACGCATTAATTATTTTTATATTGTTTTTTATTCTTCAGCATTTAATTTTCTCTGTGTGGTTTAGAAGAATAGTGGAATAGAAGAGTTAGGCGTTAAAGACCCATATTTGCAGTTCGATATGACCCATATTTTCGACATGTCTTTCCGGTGCTCAAACATATTTATAGTCTCCTGAGTAACAAGTCATCTATTTTTTTTTTAATATTTGCCCTTTATATTTGTCAGAGGATCATAAAAACACAATAACTTAAATAATTCTAATATTGTTTTTATATATTCTTATTCAAGATGCTCTGTTTTTCAATCTGTCCAGATAAAAATTTTGTAACTTAATTTTTATCCACTTTTCAATTCCTGATTAAGTTGAAACTTTGCATATTGTATTCCTAATAATAATACATTGTTTAGAGTTTTCAAACTATGTAGCAAAAAATTAATAAAAACATTAAATGTTTTCTTTTATATGGAATTCAGTATTCCTTACTATATTGCTGGTATTAAATTGTATCTAAACTTTCTTCATTCTTAATTTCTGAAACTATATAAAACTAAAAAATATATTTAAAAAAATTAAGGAAATATTTTTATTCACATAAATAAACTACAAATAATCTTTCTTCAGCTTTCTCAATATTATATCACTAAATATCACATGATCACCATTTCTTATGTATGCTCATAACTGTTATTAAAATGGGCAAAACTCTCCATACAATAGTGCCACTCAATGCAATCCAGAGTAATCAAGGGATGCAAGAAGGTCTGTGCATAAAATCCCTATTTATTGCCTACTCATCCAATATCCCCAAACTAGCTTTCATCACTGAGGACCCTAAGATCTAGGTGCAGTGCTCTCAGATCCATGGCTCCTCACTAATGAAAGCCACATGCTAGTCTGAGGACATTGGATGAGTAAGCACTAAATAGAGATTTTATGCACAAACCCTCTTGCATCTATCGATTACTATGGCTTGCACTGAGTGGTACTACTGTATGGAGAGTTCCGCCTGAATTTTTTTCTTTCCCAATATTCGTATTATGATACGAAAAATAAAACCTTGGGGTATTCATGCTAAGAAATAATTTTAATTACATTGAAATGTTCTATGCTTCTATTTTTGGTCACATAATATCAAGAATAATATGTACATTTTACTTTTTTAGTACATTACTGTGAATAAAAGTTTTTTTTTTTTTAAATTTTATTGCAGCATTTTTCATTTAAAGAAAAAAAAGGCAGTACACCTGGGTCTCTTTTTACGCGGATTTATTTAACGCGATTTTGAAGTTATGTGATTCACATTTCTCCAGAAGTCAAACTCCGATAATGTGCTATTACTTTAAATAATAAATTTCACACACTTACGTCATATTAAAAGTAATAGCACACTATTGAAATTCGACTTTCATCTTAGTAATTTCAATATTTCCAGTGCTTTATAATAGTAAGATTTTATGCAATACTGAAATTAAAATCATGATTTCCACATTTTATGTATACACACATTAAATTTTACAAGATTATAATGTAAATATGTTCAAACATTGTGTGTGTTAATTTTGCATTTTAAATCACATTCTGTTTTTGCTTTTTAAAAAAGAACATAATCAATTATTAAACATTTAGTGTCCGCAAGTTTATTTTTAAAAGGTGAGTAATAGCAGTGGGCACAATTAAATTTGACAATTAAAAACAAAAATAAGAATTTAATTTTTAGTTGTTAGATTAATTACTAATTATGTTGTCACCAGAAAACCATTAACACAACATGAGAGTGACATTGGTGCTAGTTGTATTTCCTTTTGTGAAGAATCTGATTTTTTACCAGTTTGCAAATGAACCTGTTTAATGGCAAATAGTGATAATAATTAAAATGTGTATAAAAATGTAAATTACTGTAAATTATGCATAAAAATATATTGTTTTGAATAAAATTAAATATTATAGTTAAAAAAAGTTTGTCTTGTATCAATTTTTTTTAAATTTGAAATTTTTTATTAGTCATATTTTATTTCCTTTTTTTTTTTTTTGCATGAATTTTAAAGTAATTTTACGTTGGTGCTTTGCTTTTGCATGATCTTGGAAAAATCACAGTCCGTATCCCCCTTTTTCAAGGTAAGTTACGTCTATTTTTGCGCAATTTCGTTTGCGCATGTTTTCTGAAGAACCTATCTATCGTGTAAAATGAGACCCAGGTGTACATTTCAAAATTATTTCAGGTTTTTCATCCTGTTTTTATATCTTAATTAATATATTTTTAGGTAGGTAAATATTGTTAACCACTTCTATGCATTCAACATCAAATTTGAAGTCTGCTGTTAAGCCTATTATCATCTTGTTCATATTTAGCTATAATTTTATTTTTTTATTCTATTTTTGCTCAATAGTATTCTTAATGGATTTTATTATTGAAAATTATGTTACAATTAATTTCATAAAAAGGAGCATTAACAAAGTGCTTTTATAAATGTGTAAGATTTTTTTTGGTACTTTGGTATTATAGCTGCAACGTTGACAATGACTCTTGGAATGACAATCCACAATGGAGAGATAAGTCTCCTATTTTCACAGCATCAATCCAAGAGTTGTGAATATCGAGCATTGATCGTACTTCCAAGAGTCATTGTCAACATCACAGCTGTAATACCTGTTGGCATTGTTGACATTCATATCAATCCACTGATGACTTTGTGATGTCACCAAAATGATGTCAACATGACTTTTCCTCGAAAAACGAAAAAAAACCAATGTCACAGCTCAATTCTAAAAAATAGTAACACATAATACAATGGAATTCAAAGAAACATTGCAAGATTTTTAACTAAAAATGTAATATACATTCAGTAGATGATTATTGAGAAATCAAGGTAATATTGTACAAAATTGTTTTAAAAAAGAATGAGTAAATCTAAAAATGTCCAGAAAAAAACAGCAAACATGAAGCTATTGACAGTTTAAGATAGTTCAATATTATGGAAAATTTTTAATAATAAATAAAATGTAGTATATATTCAGTAGATAATTATTGAGAAATCAAGGTAATATTGTATAAAAACATTTTAAAAAAAGGAGGATTAAATCTAAAAATTTCCAGAAAAAAACAGCAAATGCAACGCCATAGACGGTTTAAGATATTTCAATATTATGGAAGATTTTTAACAATAAATAAAAAGTAGAATATATTCAGTACATGATTATTGAAAAAAAGCAAACAAATATTGGACAAAATTTAAACAAAAATAAATACAAAATTTAAAAAAAAAGAAATACGGTTTAAACTTAAAATTTTTTTTAAATGACGCATTTACAAAAAAAAAAAAAACAGCAAAGGTGACACCATTAAGCATGATTTGAATATTGCAAATATTTTTAACTGAAAATGTAGAATATATTCAGTACATGATTATTGAGAAATCAAGATAACATTGTAGTGAAATTGCAATGGCATTCAAAGAAATATTGCAAGATTTTAAACAAAAAATGTATATATTGTACAAAATGTAAAAAAAAAAAAGCAATATGAGTAAATCTAAAAATCACCAAAAAGCAGTCATTATTGGTAAAAATTCTAATTAAAAAATGTAGGAGAAACCATAAAATAACCTTAATTTTTAAGTAAATTTACCAAATTCAGACAAATAGTGCACTAAATGTACATGAAATGCCTAAATATTGTGGAAATTTCAAAGTCATACTGAAATTTTTAAAAACAATACATTTTGATTTTCAAAAAGCAAATGTAACGCCATTGCTATTTTTAATTTGTAATTGAAAAACCTACCAAACAAACTTAATTTTTAACTACGTTTTATATAAATGGAATAACTACATTTTTGTGATACCTACCATGAAAATTTGAACAGGGAAATCCAGTTATTTGAACATCTACATAAGCCAAAAATGTACACCTGCTAACATTTTTGGTGTGTGATTGAAAAGAATACCAGGATTTAGATATTTTACATAATAATTTATTAATTTTTTTTTTTTTTTTTAAAAATTAAAACAAGTGAAATACATATTCTACTATAAAACAAGAACAATCTCTCAGAAAGCACAGAACAATCTGATGTGACATTAACCCAAAAGATAGCACTGATAAGTAAAGACACATTTTGAAACCTCTCTCTCAGATTATACAATTGTGAACGCCATTGGTTGTTCCACCATCACTTGTTGATGTTTTCACACTTTTGTTATGGATTACTTTTTCACACTTTTGTTATGGATTACATTCCAAGAGTTGTAGTGGATGTGACAATTCTTCCATCATCGAAATTCATGTTTTGACACGTGTGGATGTGACAAGTCTTCCATTGAAATTCACATTTTGAGATATGTTTTCTTTCAATTGTGCATGCTGATCAGTGTTCCAAGGGTCTTTGTGGATGTAAGAGGTGTCCTATCTCCCCATCATTGATCGTCATTCCAAGAATCAGTTATCAACATCAATCATTGATTTAAGAGTCGCTTCCAAGAATCGTTATCAACATCGATCATTGATTTCAGAGTCACTTTCCAAGAGTCATTATCAACATCAATTGTCGATTTCAGAGACACTTCCAATAGTCATTATCAAGAGTCATTATCAATGTCAATCATCGATTTCAGAGTCGCTTCCAAGAGTCGTTATCAACGTCGATCATTGTTCCAAGAGTTGTTGTCAATGTCGCAGCTCTAATACCACAGTACCTTTTTTTTTCATAGATCAATATAAATACTTTTGAAAAAAATGTCTTTATTATTAAATTTAATTCTTATTACAACAAAAAAAGAGGGTGCATTTATGAAATTGATAATATATATGCCAGAAGAAGAATATAAATTTTACTAGCCAATAATTTTATTTTTAATTATTGATATAATTAAATAATAAATATACAGTAATTAATAATAATAATATTTTTTTGTTTCGAAATAATATTTTTGTTTAAAAAAAAGGGAACTATCACTGTTTTCAAAAGATAAAAACGATAGCTTTAGCAGGAAGTAACTACATAAAATAAAAATGTGATCTTTTTTATTTAAAAAAATGATAATTCAATATTAAATAAGTAATATAATGTATAAAAACATATATAGTTTGTAAATAAAAGAGATTTGTCGATAAAATTAAGAAAGCTGAATCTACTTAAATGAAAGATTAAAACAAGTGATTAGTGAAAAGGATCAAATACTTTAAATTTAGATTTAAAAGTCATCTTCATAAAAAAAAAAAAGAAAAGAAAAATTAAAGATAATCATAAACTCAATGCCCAGACAAAACAAAAACTGTGTTATATAATGATTTTTTTTAAGTTTATTTTGTTCTCTGTCGAACACATCAGAATTCATCTGACCAAACCAGATTAATCTGGAATGTTTATTTTCCAGCTAAAAGTATTTAGATATCCATTTACCGACCAATAATTGACTAAACTATCTATCTGAAAAAAAATGTTAAACTTACTTTGTAAATTTCATCTACAAGAAACACTTTTTGTGTTTTCTCATTGTTCAAAAGTAACTTAGGGGCATAAATTTTATCATTAATTTATAGACAATAAAAATAAAAATATTACTTACCGATAATATAATAATAATGAAATGGTGAATTGACTTCCACAGATCATATGACACTTCAGTATCAAATGTGACAAGTTGATTTCAATCCAGGAACTTTAGTGTTCAGTCCTTATAGAACCTACCACAATGCAAAACACCTCATAAATGAGTGATTTTCCAACTGAAAAAACCAACTAAACTGACATTTTGAAACAGAGTTTCTCTTGTACTTTTTGTCAGTATTTTTTAATTGAGTATTTGAATTTAATTATGAATTCTATTGAATTGAATCTATTCATAATCTTTATAGATTATTTTTTAAACTATTTGCTTTTTTTAATATATTTTAATATTATACTTTATTCTAGCCTCAAAATTTTAGATAAATCTGAGTTTGCAGTTTATATATTAGACTGATTTCCATCAAATACTTGAAATTTTTTAGTAATAAGTAAAAGTAGAAATAAAGTTTGACTTTTTTCTAAAAACATTAAACAATTTCAAGTAGGTGATGAAAATAGTCCATATAACTATAACTAAAATCCCATCATCACATATTTTCAGAAAATCATCAAATAAGATAGTATTTATATGATAAAATATATGCATAGATTGAATGAGGATAAATTAATGGTTTTTTAAAAGACTGTTGTAGACTACAATAAGCATCTTAATTATAATAAACTGAAAAATAAGTTTTAGAAAAATGATATTCTATTAATCATTTCAAATAGTATTTGAGAAAGATATAAAAATAATCATATGGTTAGCCTTTAGGAGTTCACATGATGTTTAAATACACAGATTGACTACAACAGTTCTATTTAAATGACTGAACTAAGAGTTGGAGAATTTGCAATTGATAAACGAATTTTTATCATTTGGTTGGCAACTACACCACTGTATGAAACTGAGAAAATTATGATTTACTATAATATACAATTAATGCCAAATATTATTATTAAAATTTTATGTGCTTTTTAGCTTTGTTACCTAAGAGGATGCAGGAAAATATAATAATTTAGATCTGAAAAAAAATGGAAATAATAAAAATCTTCACACATGTTCGCCTTGAATAGTTCCAGATTAACTAGGGAGCAAAAATAGCTCTATCCTTTGTAAATCAAAGGATAATGGTTATACCATTCTTTTAAATGGCATTCTCACTTATAAAGAGTAGTTGATTTCATTATTAAATTTTGTCAAATTAAAAATATTAGCATAAACATTTGCAAATGAATGCAGGTAGAATATGCATTTTATTTTGATTATCTAATAAAACAACAACAACAACAAAAAAAAAAACCAGCGCACAAAAATTTATTAAAAATAAAACAAAAATACTGGTAGATAAGTTGCTGCACAAATAATCTTTTTTTTTTTATCTAGAAAAATTAATATAATTATTAGAATATCCATATACGTAAATAGGATATAAAATATAATCATATATATCTTAGCCAAAACAACAAATCTGAAGAATAATACTATATATATCTTATTTTTTTACATTTTTTTTTTTTTTAATTCTGTTATAATGATACTTTTTTTTTAAGTGTCATAGCATCGGCCGGGACGCGAACCCGCAACCCGGGCAACCCGCGCTGACCTCTCGACCACCAATGCAAGACTAAATTCTTCTAAATTAACTTACTTTCAACAAATTTTAAAAAGTAAAAAAATAAAAAAACCAACGAAGTATGTTTCAATCTTTGAATATCAAATTATTTTTGCCATTAGCAATCCAAGTTTGATATTGTTTCATATACAAACACGCACATACATAGATGTTCTTTGAAAAAGCAGGGAAGAGAGCAGATCTACTTCATTTTGAATATTTGTCCGAGATTAACATTAAAAACTTTTTAACTATTTCCCTATCTTGTGGTTTAAAGATAGAAAAAAAGATTGTAATTATGTTTATTTTCCTTTTAAAAATATTTCTCAATAATTAATATTGCATACCGCAATTCAACTTAAACATTTCTTGAATAAGCAAACTGTGGTTAAGCTGTTGAATTTGTTTTCTTATCTTCAAAGTATATCTTTGTTTACCAAAGAATAAAAAATAAAAGCATTACTGAAAAAATATTATTAAATACTCCTAGGAAATGTAAAACTAATTCTATAATTTTGTGTGTTGTTATATTTCTATTTGTGTATAGTAGTCTTGACTCTAATATTAGAATGATACATAAATACAAGTTAATTTAACTGTATAATAATTATGTCAAATACATATAAAGAGATATACGTAGAATGTGTCTGAGTATATATAAATAAAAGGAAAAGCTACAGAAAAATAAAATGTGTCGTTTATTTCTATATATAGAATAAGTTAAAATAAATATACATTATTAACAAGTTTGGAATCGAACCATAAAATACTCATGTACATATAAACTCTTTTTAGAAATTTCTGATTCTGGGGGAAAGCTTACAGTAAGGCGAGATTAGTGAAAATTTTGACTTTTGTTAGATCACATCATATGAATAACTCTAAGAACTCAGAGATATCTAATTTTGAAAATTAGAAAGTATGTGTACAGAAAATTATTGATGTCATTCTAATCTTATTATGATTTTGTCAAGTCTCCTAGTTTTATTTTGTAGTTATATCAATGCATCTATTATTTGTATAATTAATCACTTATTGAATGAGCCATATGTGACTCGTCCATTATTTTAAGCATTTAGAAATCTATTCTCAGACTAGCTCATATTGTAAGTAAATAAAATTGCTATGGAGTAATCATTATTAATCTTATATTCCAATTAATGATTTTTGTCAAAATAGTATTATTAAATGAGAATTTAAAGTTTTAACTTAATAGTCTGTGTATATCATCATCATCAACCTTTAACAATCCACTGCAGGATGAAGGTCTCTCCAAGTTCAATCCATCTTCTCCGATCTTTAGTTTCTCTTTTCCACATCACCCCTGCACACATTCTTATTTCATCCATCCATCTTACATATGGTCACCAGTTTAAGATTTCAATTGTCCATCTATTATCATCTCTTCTAGCAATATGTCCAGCCCAACTCCACTTCAGTATTTTAATTTTTTCAATGAGGTAACACCTGTTTGTTCTCTTACCCATATATTGTTTTTCGATATATTCTTATTACTCCCAACGTGCATCTCTCCTTAATTCTTTGAGTGGCCTGAAGTCTCTGTATTGCCCTTCTATTAAGTGTTCAAGTCTTAGATCCATAAGTAAGAACTGGTAAAACACATTTATTAAAAACCTTCCTTTTCAAACACATAGGCATATTTCCTTTTAGTATTTTCATCTGTATTAACAATTTGACCAAGGTATTTGTAGCTGTTAACTTTTTCTAACTCATCATAATCAATCTTTATTTTCATATTTTGAGAAAATCCATTAAACATTACTTTAGTCTTTTTAACATTTATCCTTAGCTCTACTTTCCTACTTTCATCTGATAACTCTGCAGCTTTAAAACATTATTTGTAAAAACAAGTACATTATCTGCAAAATATAAATGACTTAAATAATCTCCATTTACTTTCACTCCTTTAGCTTCCCATTTTAATCCACAAAATACTTCTTACAGCACTGCTGCAAAAATTTTGGAGATATGGAGTCACCCTGTCTTACACCCTTTTCAATGTTGACTTTCCCAGTACCATTATGTAATCTAATTGTTGCTGTTGCATTTTTATAAATATTCTTTAAAATATGACAGTATCCTGGATCTATACCTTGATGATCTAATGCTTTAATCACTGAAGAAATGTTTATAGAATCGAATGCCTTTTCATAATCTACAAATCCAAAGCATAATGGCAACTCATATTCATTTGTTCTTTCTATATCTTTTCTCAATACCTGGATATGATCTACTGTACTAAAACCATTTCTTAAACTAGAGATTTTTATACTGAAGCCATGGGATTTTGTCAAGGAGAGCCACAATTTATTTTATTACATATAGGTATAATTTTTAAAATTTTAATGTGAAAATTTACACATTAAGTAGTATAGCACAATCTAATAATCACACTGTTTTATTTGCAATTCATGTACATCAGCATTATAAATTCCAGCATATACTCTTACTTGTGCAGTTTACTGGGTTCATCTGTAATTAGTATTACTGGTACTATTGTGTTTGATAATACTACATTAAAAATTTAACACTGAGATACTGAGATGGATATGTGGCTAATAAACTAATGCATTTGTAGAGGTCACTCAGTCAAAGGCAATGATGACACCAAAGAATATGATGTGCAAGGAATAGTGTCTCATATTTTACCAGAACGAGCAAAATTCCACATTATTTTCATCACCAGATAGCAAGAGACAGAAAATGGCATGTGAAAAAATGCATAAATATGATGTTTCTTACTTGAATTATAGATTTGTATCTTTATATAAAGATTTATACAAGCCTACATGTGTGATCTGTGGGAAACAATTGTCAAATAATTGCAAATAATTGTATGAGACCTAAAAAATTAAGTCCCCTTTAGATACTGTGCACAGTGAATTTAAGAGTAAAGCAACTGAAGTTTTTAAAGAAAGGTTGAATAATCAAAATAGCAAAGTGTTTTTTTTTCCAAACATGCTAAATTAAATGATAAATTTGCAATTTTTAAAATTGCTTTATTAATTGCTAAAACAAAAAATCCCATACAATTGTTAAAGATTTCGTTTTATCAGCAACTGCAAAAAAATTGTGAAATTAGAAATATCAAACACTTTTTTAAAAATTCATGTTGCTAATGATACAATTAAAAGAAGAAAGAATAGATAGCATTGTTAACAATATTATATTTATATTATTATTTTAAATGAATCTAAGTATTATGTTTGTCATACAACTTAAGTTAACTAACAGTCCTTAAACAGGCAAAACTCTCCATACAGTAGTGACAGTCCAAATGATGCTAATTAAACAGTTTTTGCCTGATATTTATATAATTTGCAAATTCATAAAGACCAGATGCATAGAAATTTCTATCAGATGCAATAAAGGAAGAGATGTATTTGAAAAAATGACAAAGGTTTTATAGAAAATGAGCTTGAATGGCAAAAGTGCACCGATGTTTGCATCAGAAGCACTGCAGTTATGACTGGCAGGTTTTCAGAATTTATAGGAGAATTAAAAAAGGTTTGCCAATGCAATACACACTCATTGCATTATCCCAGAGAAAATTTAATATTTTATATAGGGAGGAATCACTTGGTAAAATATTATCAAAAGTTTCCACAATAGTTAATTACATATAAAGAAATGTCACTAATACAACATTCTTTTGAATTTTATGCCAAGGGATAGATTCCAATTATCAATCTCTTTTATATTATGAAGAAATAAGAGAGCTATACCATATAAAGTTCTAAAAACATTTCTATTATTAAAAGATGAATTTTCAATTTTTTTTCAGTAAAAATCTCCCATTATCATGTTGTTTTTCTAATCAAAATTAAATAATTTGTTTTCTTACCTAATAGTTTTGTTGTTGTTTTTTTGAAAAAGTAAACAAATTGAATCTGTCTCTGTACTAGCAATAAATTAATTCAAAACTGCAAATATTTTAAATAAACTTTTTGCACCGTTAAAACGTTTTATAATAACACAAAAATGTTTGTTTTTCTCCATGAATTTTTTGAAGAAAATAATACTTTCTTATTAGAAGAAAGCAAAAGAATAATAATTAACCACATCACAAATTCTTTTTTTTTTTAAAAAAAAATATTTTCCTATCTTAAATTAAAATAAAGATTGTAATTGAATAAGCCATTTGTTTCTTTACTATATCTGAGCAATTCCCTGTGGCCATCTCAAGAAGAACTAATTAACTTGAGCAGATTCTACCCTTTAATCGAAAGTTTAACAATAAAAAAATTATTGTAATATAGGATGCAGTTACTCTGGTTCCATTTCCAATCATATATCTTTGTGAAACTATTTTCATCGCTATTAAAAGTCTATTAACAGGCCTTTGCATCAGAGATCAAATGTTAGCCCCAGAATGGCTTCACAAACAGTCATGGGAGTTAATTAATCTCAAAAGACTAAATGTACCATAGATTACAAAGAAAAACAATCATTATCTAATCAAAACCATGGGAAGAAGGTCTCTCATGCAAAGCCTAATGAATAAAGTGAACATTCCCCATCAGAAGTAATATCCAAGATGCTGAATAAGCTATTAATAATTTAAACTGTTGAAGATAGGGAGATGGAGCAGTACTCCATCACAGAACTTACTCTAATGGATTAACTCAGCTGATAACTGAAGACTTGGTTAGTATTTATACTCAAGATCTACTTAATTCAATGTATTTACATACTGTTTACAATGTACATTACAGATTCAATGTTAAATAAATTTTCTTTTGAAAAAAAAAAAAAAAAGTATAAATCTTAGTTTATCAAGGGAAACCTTTGGAAATAAATCTAAGAATTGTTGTGTCAAATATTTCACCGATGTAGATTTTTTTGTGTAGCAATATTAAAACACATCCATCACATTAAATTGTTAAAATTTCTTTTTATACTATTTAATTTTTTTTCTGATTGTTATTAATGAGTTTTTTGTTTTATATTTTATGATCTTTGCAATATTTTAAATATTTTGTATTTTAATGAAAATATAAATTTAAAAATTTCCCAGTAAATTATTTATCTTTTTGAAAAGTAAAAGTGTTTTTTTTTTTTTTTAAAGAATAACTAAATACATCTTAAAGTTGCTATGAAATCTATACATATTGTATATTAATAAATAAATGAGTACTATTTCTTTATTAATACTAATATTCTTAGCGAATACTAATAATAATGTATTAGATTTAAATTTGTTTTTTTTTTAATGAAAGATTCTAGCAATATTAAAATGGAAACAGCCGGATTATATTAAAATGATTTTTTTTGTTTAACTTAATATTGCTAAAAGTGAAGTATAGTAATAATTTAAACACTGATAGCGATATAGCAACTTATAAGTAATATATTATCTTAAGCTGTAAAGATATTAATTAATTAATTAATTAACGTTATAAATATTAAAAATCTTTCTAATCAGATGACTGCATTTTAAATAGATTTAGAATTTAAATTTTGCTGAATGGCATAGGGTAAGAGTTTGTTAGTTATTCAACTTTTTTTTTAAAAAAAAAAATATTAATTTTGATTTGAGAAGTAATTTTTTTAATGTTTTTTTTTTTTTATCTTATATATTGCATAAAAAAAATCAAATTAATAATCGTTACGTTGCGTTAAAACTAAATTCGTTAAGTAATAGTCCTTGCTCAATTAAATACTTCACAACGTAAAATTTCAATATTTTCCTCATATTCTCCAACTCTTCTCCCAAATCGCAATAATTTTAATCATTTCCTATTAGACTTTTACATAATCTTGATAACATATTCCTAACCGGCTACTAATGGCTAATTTTTAAAACAAGCACAAAATAATTGTCATGAAAAGATTGTTTGAAAAGTCTTAATATCAACTATAATTTGCATTCTAATATCTTTTTATTAATGCTTACGATCTCAATTCTTAGTAAATCTATATTTTTTTTAAAATACACTAAAGATTCGTAAGTGTAGCCACTTTTGCAACTAACAATTTGATTTTAATCAATGTGGGTTTTTAAAAACACACACATAAAAAAAAAAACAAATAACCTATATATTAATTTCAAAATATTAATGAACTCATCTCTGTAAACCTTAAAATATAACTGGGATTTTTATATATTAATCTAAATCAGAATTTTAGCTATGACATATCTAAACAACCACTAAGTAAAGTTGGCTGTGCTAACTGAAGCCACATAATCTTGCAATCATAATAGTATTTGTTTAATATACAGTTAAACTAAAAAAAAAAAACTTTAATAAATAAATTTTCATTTTATTTTTATGCTTACATTTATAAGCCTATGCCATTTTTTGGGAGAAATATGTGGTTATTTGTAAAAATTCAGAGAAATTGTTGTACTTCAAGTTTTCACACATGCTTTTTGTTTTAAAGTAAGTCATGTAAATATTACTGTGATTATTAGCTCATGTAGCACAAATAATTTTAATTGATGGTTGTCTAGTTACATTTAGCTGAAAGATTATTCTATGTATATTATATGCAAATTTCCATTATATTTCAGTCTTTATATATATTGTGAGAGTATATAATACTCCACATATACATACATATATATATGATTATTACATATATTATTATTTTTTAATTAAACCATTTTAATGAAGGAAAGTAGAATAGTATCGATCCATTCATTAAAATAAAACTATTGTTTTAAAGCTAACCATTCATTAATTAAGATAATTGACATGGAAACAACTTTAAAGTCAAGTTCATAGCTTAGCAATGAAACAAAGAAAATGAAATTAAAAAAAATTCAATTAATGACTTAGAATATGAATTTGTGAATTGTAAATATATTGTATGCTACTGAAGCTCATTCTAGTATAAATACCAAATTAAATATTTATATTATTAGTCTATCTTTTACCAATGTATTAGTAAAGATGTACAATAATTTTTACTATATTCTAATATAGAACAATTTAAAAAGATAAAGTTAACATTTTGAATGATTTATCTTAATAAAAGTTATTAGAAAAAGAAATTCTAATATTGTTAAAATAAAAGAGTTTAATAAAAATTACTCTTTATTAAAATATATTTCATATTGTAAAAGCAACATAATATATTTGTATTAGCAAAATCTAAAAGATCATTCTAAATAGAAGTATTGAAATATATTTTTTTTTCAAAAAGCATTTATAAACTTCAATCAAATCTAAACTAAGGAGATTGTTTATAGAATGCATCAGGACTAAAACTCCATTTGTTGTAGGATAAAATACTATTGTCTATCCAAAGATAAATGTAACTGCTGATTTCTTTAAAATGCCTAAAGTGATATAAACTTCATTTATATAATTGGATTATAATTAATAATGAAATCATTTCTAGAAGAAGATCTCAATATCATGCAAAAAGGATATTCGGGAACAATCAGATATTTTGATGGTTTTACCAACGGATAATAACAAAGGAATAATGAACTTTATTCTTGAAGGACATAGCTACATAAAGTATAAAAATAAATAGGACATTTGCATGAATCTTTAATGCATAACATCATCTTTGAGAATTGTGATTTATAGGGATTTCATTTTATTTTTTTTGATGCTAAGTTTACTCACATATTTTTTTTTCTATTTAATAACATGTAGATCTTCAATCAAGCAACTTAACTAAAAGGTTAACAAAAATATATTAAGATGTACTGAAGTATATTAAAGGTACAAAATAAAACATAATATGAAGGTATGATTTTTGGTATTCTTCATATTAAATTATTTATGACATGACACAAACTTGTTATTACTAATTTAATTAATTTAATAACAGTTATTTGTTAATAGTTGTGTAGATGATTAACATTTGTATGATAGATTTCTATTTTTTTTAATATTTGACAATACATAGGGATCATCTTAATGAATGGAAGTCTTTCACACAAATTATATTTCTTTTATTATTAAGTGATACTTATTTACTATGAGAAAAGAGGGAATGTAATCATTATCTTAATAACATAAAATAAATTTCAAATTGTTTATTTGTTAAATAAATATTGTTATAATTTATGTTAAACTTAATGAAGTCTCTAATTTATTTGATTTATTCATTTTATGAAATAAAATGAGGTTAATTATACAAACATATAATTATATATTATATTTATTTCATATCTTAATAAATTAACTCTTAATGAGATTACATTGTATGTTGTTGGTGGTGTAGTATTTTAATAGAAACCCCTGAAGAGACTCAAGTGTGAAAGCTCCCTGAGTTTGAACTCTGTGGATAATGGTATAATTAGTTCAGGTGAAGATTGAATGATTAAATCTAAGTTGTGTTTTTATAAAGTAATTATTAAGATATAATTTATTTGAAATTAATGTAATTTTAGATTTAAATTACATTTTATCATTCATAGCATCCTATATGAAGACATCAAATCTAATTGTAGTGAGATGAGACCACCTAAAATTCTTTGAGGGAATCCATACTATTACAATATGTATCGTAATCTTCATGACTGAGTTTACAAGCATAACTTTTATGTGCATATGTAACAGTCATGTGTATAAAACAAATTATAAAGTATTTTGAAAATGATAATAATTATTGTAAAAAGTAAAATGTATTATAATTTATTTCTTTTAAAATAAAATTACTGTTTTAAAAACAACATTACTATAGAAAAGAGAGGGAACTGTTACTTCTTCATCACATCAAATTACTGAGTAGAAGTCAATAAAAATTGTAATGGTTATTTAACTAAATATTATGTAGCTTCTGGGGTAAAACTTCAGAATGCCTTATCCAATTTTTCCAGTGATGTAGCTGAATATGGAATTGTAAACAAAGAAATGCTTTAAAAATTTAACTGCAATGTTTCCTGTCTATTAATTAGTATTTAAAGCTGAAGCTAACATTATGTGATACTTCCAATATAAGAAACCTTGGCTCTAACGAATTATAAAAAGGAATATTCTTCATTCATTAATTGATAAATCTACTTAATTTTAATGCTCTAATTATCTGTAAAAACTTCATGAGAAAAACTACATGGAATAAATCACAAGAAGTTGAAATGGGAATATTGTTTGCAGACATTTAAAATAATGACTCTAATGGCTATATATCTATTTACTTTCATCAAGCTAATAAAATGTGAACTCATAGAGATATCAGGATAATTTAATGAACTTACTATAAGCTTTTTCTCAATGAATTATATATAAATCCATAAATATTTTTTTCTCAAGCATACTCTTCATACAATCTTAAATAAAAATATATAAATACAGTTTGTATTATTATCATTCTATCTGTTAATTAAAATTATTGTTATTGTTAATAATTTGTTGCTTCTTTATTTCTCATCTAAAGTCCAAGCCAATTTCGTATTTTGTCATTTAATAATAGTATTAAGGTGTGGGGGGGGGGGCATAGTGATCAGAAAATATGACTGAATCTGCATGAAGACTTATTATCTGTGTTCAATCTGATCATTATCTGTCACTATATAAAATAAACAATTATAATTAACATATGTATAGTCACTACATTACTACTCTTCCATCCATGATATCTGTACTTCCCCTAGATTAAAAGTAAATTGCAATTATTGTGTTTTTCATTTTATTGTTATTTTGATCAATTGTCAATTGTTTAAATGAGTAGTTACCATTACAATATATATATATGTAAATTTATAAATAAATATTAAAAAATACAGTATTTCAAAGTTTATAAAAATATATCAATAACCGTCACTTAGAAGCGCTTCTAAGTGACGATTATAGATATATTTCTATAAACTTTTAAATACTGTATTTTCTAATATTTATTTATAAATTTACGTATATTATTTTGAAGAAATACAGACATTGATTTGTAATATTATTAATATATATATATGTAAATTTCATAAGATATTATTAGATGAGGGTGAAAACTACATGGGATTTTGAGACATAATAAGAATCCTGATAAAATTAGTTGGTGAAATGTCAGATTCTGTTTTTTGTTATTTGTTTTGGTGTTGAATGTCACATGATAATAGGATGATTTAAATCTTATAAAATTAGTCAATTAACTTTATTTTTTTCCATTGAGGACCATCAGATTCACAATTACCCTGGGATACATTAGTCAAGTAATTAGGCATTTCTATCACTTACCTTCCATGTGTGTATATAATATCCTAACTAATTAAATATGTGTAACAAACATATAATTAAATATACCTTGATAGAGATACATTTGCATGAAACTGTAATATACACTATCAATTTACACTATTTCAATTATATACTATTCCAAACAAATGTAAATAAATGAAAACAAAACATTAAAATTTGTAAATGTAATCAAACTTTGTCCTCAACTCTTCTTGATTTAAATAATAAGGTTTTATTAAAGAAATCTAAACATTGGTTTCTTGAGCACGTATTTTAATTATTGATTTTTGTTTATCATTAATTTTCACTTTTAAAGTAAATTTGTAAATGTAATAATAGTATGATATTATATTATCCATTTTCAAACTTGGAGCAGTGTACATGATCATATTTATTAATATTTTATTGATTTATACTGAAATCATATAATTTTATTCTTCACTTTATTACGCTTTCTGAAGTTGTTGTATAGTATTTTATTAATATGTTTTTTTTTTTAAGTATAATGTTAAAATTTTTATGAAATTAAATGAAATTTGTAAAGCATATTTTTGTAAAACAATAAAATGAAAGTTATAAATTTAGTAGTTGCAAAAAAAAAAAAAAAAAATTCAATCTTGTATTGTATTGTGTCAAAAGCTTAAAGTTGGAAGTCTTAACTGAAAATCTGGAATGGTTAACAGAAAGTAGTAGTGACAGTATGGGCTTAAAAACATCAAAACAACTAAAAAGACTGTAGTTCCTTAATAATGAGACTGCTATTACATTTCCATGAGAAAAGAAAGTTATTGGAAAAATTGATATTATCTAAAGCATGTATAATTATGATGAAAGTCTAATATTTTACTATTTATTTTGTTTTAAAAAATACAGATATGATGCAGTAGGTTTTATATTATTATTATTTTTTGAATGAATGTGAATAAATGAACACACATACTCTCATTTTCTCTCTAATAACTACATTATTATTTTTTCATTTTATTTATAATATGATCTTAATTTATATGTTCACATTATACATACAAAAAACCTCTCTGTTATATATATATATATATAATATTTAATGTTTTCACGATTATATGATGTACATAAAATAAAATTTTGGGGTATAAACCATGTATTATTTTGCATTACAATCCGATATTTTGACGGACTAGCAACCATCATTATCAAGGTTAACTTTTGAAAAAAAAATTGTTAGATCTCAAACAATAATATGAGATGAGAAATGAGATTTAACTTGAAGTAGTTCAGCATTCACAATATGAGGCTTATCAAAATGTTTATTTCCCTCAGTTTTTTCACCTATTAATTTTCAGTTAATATTAGATAAAATAAGAGGTTTCCACATAGCTGGAATACATTGTGTTTCATCAGCCCTATTTAAACCAGTAGGTCTCTAATATTTCAATTGACTCTCTCATGATTCTTAAATCATATCTTTCCAAATTAGCAATTATTTTTCTATTGTCAAAATCAGGTTTGTGACCAATTTCTAAAAAATGAAAAGTAAAAACTGATGTGCTAATTTTTTGATTAAAAGCATTTCTATGATCCTTAATTCTGACATTTATTCATCTATTATACTGATCTACATAGATTCTTGAGCACTGCAAATGTGGAATTTTATAAACTCCTTGGTGTTCCAAAAATATTCTGTCTTTAGGTTTATATAAAAAATCACCAATTTTTTGCCAGTAGAAAAAGTAGTCTTTATATTAAAACAAGATAGTTGTCTACTGATGTTATCAGTAACCCCTTTAATATAAGGTAAAATTACTCTATTAAAAGAGGGATTGTCAATTCTGTCCTCTTTTTTTAGTATTAATGTTATGTAAAGCCTTACATATGATCTTTTTATTATAATTATTAGAAAGTAGAATATTTTTGTAAGTTCTATTTCTTGAGTAAGATGTTCTTTATCAGATAAATTATAAGCTCTAGTCAAAAGATTTTTTGCTACAGAAAAATTTGTGCAGGATGATGATGAGAATTAAAATTAAGATATCTGTTTGGATGGGTGGATTTTCTGTAAACTAATATTGATAATGTTTCATCACATTTTCTTGCAATTAAAACATCTAGAAAAGAAAGTGATCTGTTATTTTCCACTTCCATAGTAAATTTAATTTTTGGATGCCAATTATTTATAAAAACAAGAAAAGAATTTAAAGCATCTATACCATGAGGCCATATGACAAATGTATCATCCACATATCTAAACCAAATAGAAGGTTTTTTAGTAGCCGCACATAATACTTGACTTTCAAAATTATCCATGAAAAGATCTGCAATGACAGATGACAGTGGAGATCCCATAGAAAGTCCTTTAATTTGTTTAAACTTTTGAGAATTATAAACAAAAAATGTATTTTCAAGGCAATGCTTTGCTAATGGAATAATAAAATCAGGTAAATCATTGTATTGTGCTATTATACTTAATGCTTCTTCAACAGGAATATTAGTAAACATAGAAGAAACATTAAAACTAACCAATAAATCAGTTCTAGTTAGTTTTAAGTTTTTAATTACAGAAATAAAATGACTTGAATTTTTAATTCTTGCTGGAATCTTATCTGTCAATGGTTGTAAGCATTGGGCTAAATATTGAGCCAAATCATATGGCAGAACCTTTAGCCCACACAATAGGTCACAATGGTATCTCAGGTTTATGAACTTTAGGCAAACCATAAAATTTAGGATATAATGAAGAACCTTCTTTTGGAGAAATTTTAATTTCATCTATACTAGAACGTTTGATTAGACATTTTGTCTTTTTTTCTAAATATGTCAGATGATCTCTAATAATCTTTTTATAAGTTCCATCATTTAATAAATTTACAATTTTATTATTATAATCTAAATGATTAACTGTCGAATTCTCTTTATCTGCTGGAATAACAACAATAGAATCATCTGCATTCTCCTTTAGTTAAATTATTTGTTGATGGTTTCATATATTTTAAGATATCACAAACTTCAAATCTAATAAGACCAGCTGTGTGTAAGTCTATATTTTTTTAAGGAAGATTTTATATTGCATATAATATTTTCAACTGGAATACGTTTATGAGCCAGTGCATAATTAAAACCTTTTGCCAACAGAGAAATTTCATCAGAAGAAAGTTTACTATGGAATAAATTTTTTACATATGAATCACTCACAGTATTATTAGTAAATTGTTTTTCCTTTCTACTTATTAATAAAGCAATTTTTTTTTTGTTTCGAAGTTTTAAATTCTGAATCTTTAATAAATCGAAATAAACAATTTTATCAAAAATAGACCAAAGAACGGGTGGATAATGTTTATTTTCGATCTATTAAAGATTTAGAATTTAAAACCTTGAAACAAAAAAAAAAAGAAATTTGCTTTATTAATAAGTAGAAAGGAAAAACAATTTACTAAAAATACTGTGAGTGATTCACATGTAAAAAATTTATCCCATCGTAAACTGTCTTCTAATGAAATTTCTCTATCGGCGAAAGGTGTTAATTATGCACTGGCTCCTAAACGTGTTCCAGTTGAAAATATTATATGCAGTATAGAATCTTCCTTAAAAAATATAGACTTACACACAGCTGATCTTATTAGATTTGAAGTTTGTGATATCTTAAAATATATGAAACCATCAACAAATAATTTAACTAAAGGAGAATTTAGATGATTCTATTGTTGTTATTCCAGCAGATAAAGGGAATTCGAAGGTTAATCATTTAGATTATAATAATAAAATTGTAAATTTATTAAATGATGGAACTTATAAAAAGATTATTAGAGATCCTCTGACATATTTAGAGAAAAAGACAAAATGTCTAATCAAACGTTCTAGTATAGATGAAGAAATTAAAATTTCTCCAAGAGAAGGTTCTTCATTATATCCTAAATTTTATGGTCTGCCTAAAATTCATAAACCTGAGATACCATTGCGATCTATTGTGTGTGCTATAGGTTGTCCCACACATGCTTTGGCTCGATATTTAGCCCAATGTTTACAACCATTGACAGACAAGATTCCATCAAGAATTAAAAATTCAAGTCATTTTATTTCTATAATTAAAAACTTAAAACTAACTGGAACTGATTTATTGGTTAGTTTTAATGTTTCTTCTATGTTTACTAATATTCCTGTTGAAGAAGCATTAAGTATAATAGCACAATACAATGATTTACCTGATTTTATTATTCCATTAGCAAAGCATTACCTTGAAAATACATTTTTTGTTTATAATTCTCAAAAGTTTAAACAAATTAAAGGACTTTCTATGGGATCTCCACTGTCATCTGTCATTGCAGATCTTTTCATGGATAATTTTGAAAGTCAAGTATTATGTGCAGCTACTAAAAAACTTTCTATTTGGCTTAGATATGTGGATGATACATTTGTCATACAGCCTCATGGCATTCATGTTTTAAATTCTTTTCTTGTTTTTTATAAATAATTGGCATTCAAATATTAAATTTACTATGGAAGTGGAAAATAACAGATCGCTTTTTTTTCTAGATGTTTTAATTGCCAGAAAATGTGATGAAACATTATCAATATCAGTTTACAGAAAATCCACTCATACAAACAGATATCTTAATTTTAATTCTCATCATCATCCTGCACAATTTTTTTCTGTACCAAAAAATGTTTTGTCTAGAGCTTATAATTTCTCTGATAAAGAACATCTTACTCAAGAAATACAACTTACAAAAAATATTCTACTTTCTAATAATTATAATAAAAAGATCACATGTAAGGCTTTACATAACATTAATACTAAAAAGAAAAAAGAGAATAGAATTGACAATTCCTCTTTTAATAAAGTAATTTTACCTCATATTAAAGGGGTCACTGATAAAATCAGTAGAAGATTATCTTGTTTTAATATAAAGACCACTTTTTCTACTGGCAAAAAATTTGGTGATTTTTTGTATAAACCTAAAAACAGAATACTTTTGGAACATCAAGGAGTTTATGAAATTCCATGTTTGCAGTGCTCAAGAAGCTATGTGGGTCAGTCTAATAGATGAATAAATAAATGTCAGAATTAAGGAACATAGAAATGCTTTTAATCAAAAAATTAGCACATCAGTTTTTACTTCCCATTTTTTTAGAAATTGGTCACAAACCTGATTTTGACAATATAAAAATAATTGTTAATTTGGAAAGATATGATTTAAGAGAGTCAATTGAAATATTAAAAGATCTACTGGTTTAAATAGGGCTGATGAAGAACAATGTATTCCAGCTATGTGGAAACCTCTCATTTTATCTAGTATTAACTTAAAATTAATAGGTGAAAAAACTGAGGGAAATAAACATTTTGAAAAGTCTTAAATTGCAAATGCTGAATTACTTCAAGTTAAATCTCATTTCTCATCTCCAACTGAGTTACATTATTGTTTGAGATCTAATGAGTTTTCTTTCAAAAGTTAACCTTGATAATGGTGGTTGCTAGTCCGTTGAAATATTGGATTGTAATGCAAAATAATACACGGTTTATACCCAAAAATATTTTATATATATATATGCATGTTAAAGATGCAATATGTATTCTGTCACAGGCAATGCTTATCAGCAACATGTGAGATTTTATAAACAGGAGCTTGGAATAAAATATTTGGCAAATATTGTGGCTTCTCTATAATTAAATATTATGTTCTTTTATACAAAATGAGAACTCCAATAATACTTATTATTTAAAGCTTTAAATGCATTTTTGGTATAGATTATCCTCTTCAAAAGGCAAATGTTGCAATAGAAAATGAGCTATAAAAACAATGTAATTTTTAATTTACTTGGACATGCTCTATATCACCCTTAATTGTACTCTCTAAGATATTTGGTTTATCATAGAGTCTGTGCTATTAACAAACCATTCAACTTTTATTTCTGATTCCTATGCTTGTTAATTGCAAACTATTCTCATATTTCTGGGCTCAAAACTATAACTATACATGTTTTCCACACTGTAAAATCATGGATAATGTTGTACCAGGGCTAGTGCCATTGTATGAAGTGCCACTTTTCAGTGTCCCATTTTTTTAGGCTCAAAACAAATTGAATATATTATTTGCTCATTCTTTCACTATACATAAATAAGGAAACACAAAATGATCAGATTACATATATATTTTAGTAAATAAAGTGAAATATTTTCATTACAAAAAAACTTTTCCAACCTTTGAACTAGACAACTTTTTATTTAAGGCAGTCAGATCCATCTCATATAATAATTCATTCTCTATAGAGATTGTTAATAAGTTTGAAAATCTTTCCTGTGACATTGAAGATTTTAAATAATTTATCTTCTTTAATTTTAAAAAGCTTCTTTTGGCAGTGGCAACTGTTACTGATAAAGTCAAATATATTCTTAAAGAAATGGCAATATTAGGGAAACAGTCTACCAAATTATTATTATAAATAAAATTTAAAATATCCTTGATGGTCATCTTTTTGTCTAAAAGGTGTTTTAAAAATTTTATTTCTTCAAATAGGAATGCACCATCTACATCGTGGCTCTAATTCCAATGATCTGGTAATTTTAATTCTAAATTCTTCAGTGTTCAAAAATTTCACTTTCATGCCAGTCTGATAATGTATTTAATCTTGATAAAACTTTAAATATGTTATTATGTTTGTCCAAAACTTTAAATCTTTCACACAATGCCATTAGTACAGAATCTATTATTACCAAAAAGAAATATGTTTTAAAATTTAATTTCAGATCTTCAATGCATTAGTCTTCTGATTCGTAATCAAAAAGTCTTTTCTTTATTTTTCATCTTGTATTGGCCAAAAATGTTGACTCAATCTCTAAGTCTTCTGCCATCTGAGCTGCACAATTTATAAGGGATTCAAATGATTTATCTGTTTTAAATTCATTCAAATCATCTTTAATTTCTTTTAAACTTTGGAGATCTTCATTCAGGTTACAATTAGAACTCTGTAACATCTTGCTAATGATGTTAATTTTACTCAAAATATCATGTCAAACAATCAGGTAACAAATAAATTTAAAGGACTTTAATTTTGATACCAATGCATTTGCCTGAAATCTTGTGTTCTTGTCTTTTGTAGTTAATTTCTTGTAAAGCAAGATATATTTCTTTGGCCTGTAGTATTAATGGTCAGATCACATCAACATGATTTTCCCATCTTGTGTTAGACAATGGTTTTAATGTTAGGTTTTTTACTTATTTAAGTAAAATAGTCCATTGTTTTGTGGAAGCAAAAAAGAAATTGTAAAATTCCTGAATTATACTGAAGAAATTAACAGTTTCAAATGAAATTTTTGCAGCATCATTTACAACTAAATTAGCCTATTGTATTTGCCTTTCACATTAGCAACATTTCCATACCCCTGTCCCTGATGATTTTGAATATCTAAATGTAGTTTTTTAACATGACTTAAAATAAAGTAATATAATCCCACTTCCATTGTGTCATCTACAGAACAAAATCCTAGAAAATGTTTTCTAATTTCATTTGTGTTTGATTTTTTTATTATAATGTATAAAACGAATTATAATTGATATTTCTTCAATTCTACTTACACAAAGGGTTGTATCCATAATAACTGAAAAATACTTAGCATCTTTGACCACTTCTAATATATTTTGGATAATAGCATCAGAAAGAAGTTGATCCATTTTATTTTGAATTTGATGTCCTAAATAACAGGTAACATTTTTTGAAGATGGGTTTTGAATATGGCAGCATAAATGTTCTGTCATAACTGGATCAAATTTTGAGAATGTTTCTATTAACTTTAAAAAACTGCCATGGCTAGAACTGTATTGCATGAATTATCTGTTACCGAATACCAGTACTTTCTTTTTGTCTCATACAACTTCTGTTATCACGAATCAATTGCAGTATTTTTTCTAAGTTGAGCAAAACTGATACAATTTTGATATGAAATTCACTTCTATCATGTTTATTTAAAATATGTGATCCTTTGTATCCTTATTCATTATTAAGTTGCAACTTGCCATCATTGAAAAGTTTGCAGTACAAACAAAATACTGAATATTTAAAAACCAAGTAGATCAACTATAATCTTAATATTTCTTATTTATTTGGAAGTAATCTACTATAAGAAAAAGTGAAAAATTTTCTTTCTGACTTATCTCTTAGAAAATTCCAGATGATGATTTGCAGAGGGGGGTGTTTAACTTTTATTGAAAAAAATATTGGCCTCATACCTGAATCTTCAAAATAGACACATTTCTTTGAAATGTCACCAATTTGATTTTGTTCAACAAATTTTGAAACAAGAGTAACCACTGATGTCAATCATGAACCAAAACTTTGTTGTTTGTGCACTTTTACTTCCCTTCTTTTGGTACATGTTGATGATGCACACTTTTCTTTATGTTGCTGTTCTATCTCTTTCTGAAGATGATGATGGAACATTTTCTTGTCCATTGTTTGCTTCTGTACAGCTTCCTCTCAAAGATGATTGACAAATCTCAGAAGATGGAGATGCTGATGGTATTCAATCCTTCTTTCTTTTCATTGAAGATTCCAGGAACTTGCTTAAACAGCCTGACAATTGGTGACACATAGCCTCTTTTGTGGCTTTCTGTTTTCTATTTTAGACATCAGATATTTTTTTAAACAAGGCAAAACTCTCCATACAGCAGTGCCATCCTGTGCCAACCAGAGTAATCAATAGATGCCAGAAGGCTTGTGCATAAAATCCCTATCTAGTGCCTACTCATTCAATATCCCCAGACTAGTTTCTGGCTTGTGGCCTTCATCCCAGACTCAGACATCTACAGTAAATTAATGAGTAAGAATTTTTTTGTATAAAAGAATTCATGTTTTGTTATTATAAAAAATTTTAAATCATACTAACCATGAATTTACAAAAACAATTAAAAATATTAGACAATTCAACACTTAAAGCTTAATAAATAAAATTGATTTATATTTTCAGTTTATCAACTCAAAATATCGAATGAGGATATAATTATAAGAAAGTGGAGATACTATTCATATTACAGATATGCAAAGAAAATAGATTTTTAATGCAATTCCTTTGCCTACAGACAAGCAATTACTAAAAAGTAGGAGATTCCTGTCACTTATCTGCTACAATGGACACATAGACATGAATCTGTATATTATAAGATTCGATTTGGCATGCCCTTTCATAAGTGCCTTTATGCAGTGAACAACTTGCACATCCACTTGTGTTTGGGCTGATATTGTAAATCACTTTTAATTTTTTTATATGGATTCACATACTGTTTTTCCTTATGCTAATGTTATCCCTTGACCCACTTTAATAACAGATGGACAGTTAGGATCTTAGCATTTAATCATATGCACATTTTTTAGGTATTCTTTAAAACATGAGTCATTATTATCATTAATTGTTTTAAAGTGACTAATGCATTCTATCATTTGTGTTTTTAGAGCATGAAAAAATGTGCAGTCATGTTTTTGATCCCAATTAAGTCAGAGTAGTTTGCAATAAACAAGAGGTTAAAAAGCAGAAAATAAAGAGTGCATAATTTGTTAAAATCTCAGAGTCAATGATGAATAGAGAGTCTAACAATGTGCAAAAGAATGAAATTTGGAGCATGTGCAAGGAAATGAAAATTTAAAATATAGCATTTCCTATGGAACATGTAACAATATGACATTTGCATTTTGAAAAGGGTGCTCTGCATGAAAAATACATGTTTGGCTTTGAATAATAAGTATTTCTAGAGTTCTTGTTTTTTTTTTCTAAAAAGCATTTCTATTAATGTAAGAATTTGTTGCAGTTTAATTATGGAGTTTAATTTGTATTTCAAACATCATTTTTCCATCATGGGATGTCTAACTGATATCAAGGCTTGTCCCATCATGATCAATCCTGAGATAAATTTTATATTGTCTGCATTTAATATTCCATTGATTCTTTTATTACTTATTTATGAAGATAATATTATGATGATTTTAATATTCATTAAAAATAATTTTATTTATAACATTAAATTAACAAATAAACAATTAACTGCAATAATATTTACAATTAGATCTTTCATTTTCTTATAACTTTCTCGATTAATTTACTTGCTAAACATGTTTGACAATTCAGATTATATTGTACTAATATAACTAAGGAATTCTTAATTGGTTTTACAATTTCCATCTATAGATCAATGATATATGTTTTAATCTTATCAAATAAGTATGAAAATAATCCCTGAATTTAGAAATTTTAATTCCTTATTCTCTTTCACATAAAATTCTTGATAGGTTTTTAATTGACTATTATTGATAAATGCTAGTTATTCTATATAATAGTGTGTGAGAGAGAACTATTTACTTTGTTATTGATGTTTATTTATAATACTTGCCCTTGTGCAATTCAATGAAGATGACATTCTATAAATGGAACAAACACCTAATATAATCAACTTTTCAGTTCATAGAATATATACATCCTATTCACTGACAATAAAAACTTTAATAACAATTAAGAGGGCATACATTATTCTTTACTTTTATCTCTAGCAATAATCTTCTGGAACACCAATATATATATAATATTTAACAAATAGGATATTTTAAAAATATCTTCATGTGTTTGTTTTTTTATATCTTCAAATAGACTACATCAATAATTTTTCACATAACAATGCTGTTCCACCATAATATAAAAAGAGAGTTACCTAAAGCACCCATATATTATGTTTATTGATCATTGGACTGCTTTGTGGCAACTATTTTCATTTAAATAACAGAATCCTCTCCAATAAACAATCATCATACATAAGCTATAATTATTCTGGATCCCAATATAATAACTTATATAAAGATATCATTCATTCAAGTGATATTAAATGTTTTATTTTATAATTAAATAAATCAATATTGCAGAAAATATGTTTATGAATAAATGAGAATTTATTATAAAAAAAAAGAAAATTAATGTCTCACTGATATCATTAAATTGGCTAATTTCTGATATCTCTTAATTTTATTATTAACAGTGATGAAAATAAATTATTGCCCCAAACATTTTATTTAAACGTGAATGGCACTACTATCTTCCATATTTGTACATAGTATTTAACTGGATTATAAGTAAAGGACAGGCAACAAAATGGGTCAGAAAGGTAATACAGTATGCAGAAGATGTGGATAAAAACTTTATGTCAGTATAGTTATACAAAAGTGGCAAGGAATGGGATAGATGAATAGATGCATTAATAAAAAATATGGAGTTGGAGAGATGGAGAACTAGTAAGAAGAGTAAAAAGAATTTAAATATATAGAGAAGTAAACAGAATATTGGGTGCACGTTTCTTTATGAAAATAGCAAGAAAAGTAGTTTACTGTTTAAGGCTTGAACAGGATCATTAGCAACAAGGGAATATACACATAAGTGGAAAAATATTGGTGATTTAATCTGCAAATTATGTAAGAAAGGCATAGAAAATATTAGGCATCTGTTTATTGAATGTAAATGCCTATAAGTAGAAAGGGTACAAATAATGAAGTTGCGAGAGAATAAATAAAAACAAAATGATTATGCAGAAAATGGGTTCTTGGTTTTTATGCTAGATTTGGGAAAAGATAGGGAGGATTTAGATATAAATGTTATAAAGTAAACAAAGATAATGTTGTGAAAATGGGATGGAACAGGATAGAGAAAAATATGGAGAAACCTAGGGTGGGGAATGAAAAATGAAGAAAATGTGGCTAACAGGTTTCTCTGGGCATAGTGACTAAGAGATTCCTGACTTTGATAATGGAAAAGTCATAGTGCATCACATCACATTACAAAAATAATATAGTAGGAGAAATGCTGGGATGTTTTTGATCAGATAGGTGTATAGGAAATAGTTTATTTGCAGTCACACAACTTATAAATATGAGTAGAAATACAGGTAGACAATTATATATGGTCTTTATAGATATATAGAAGGAAAATAATAGAGTAAATAGAAATTGATTATGGGTAAGTTTAGTAAATTTAGAAATTAATGGAGTTTTAATGGATCTTATTAAGAGATTATATGAAAATAATTATTATATATCTCAATTAGAAAATAAAGAATCAGAGTTAAAAGTGGAGTGGGGCTAAGGCAAGGATACCCTAGGTCACCTATTTTGTTTTTGCTATATTAGAGAGAAATGGAGAGAGCAATAGAAAGAATAGGAAGATAGGTAGAGATATCATTAATAGATGGCAAAGCAATATATATATATTGTAATGGAATATAATATGCCGTCACATTATTTTAAAATTAAAATAAAAGATCATAATTAAAAATTGATTTATTAAAAAGAAAAAAAACTTAACTTAAAAACTGAAATTTAAAAACTGTTTAACGTATATATAGATCGCATGATGGACAACTTTAAAAACTATTTTAAAAAATAAAAATATTTGAAAGTAATTTTTTTTTTGTAAAAAAAAGTAAAGATATAAAGATTTGATATTTTTGGAAATAAAAATAATATAAAGATTTGATATTTTTGGAAATAAAAATAATGTTGATTTCTATAATCTTAGAAAATGGAAATGATTGTCTTATTAATTAAATGATTGTTCAAAAGCAAACTAGCACTTGAAGCATTTAAAATAAATTAAATTGTCAGATAAGAGAGTACAAAGAAATTAAATGACCACTGCAAACACCAGAAATGTCAGCACGGACCGTAATTGAAACACCAGAGGATTAGTGACGTCTTGCCAGTTGAATCCAAAGATTGGATGATAAGAGACTAATAAAAATATAAAAGCCAAATTATTATTATAATTGTGATCTGAGAGCTGACTATGAATATGTCTTTATAACTAGCTATATTGCAGATTTTCACGATGTGGAAGTCTGCAATAAATTTAATTTTCCAGACAACCAGCTGAGACCTCCCTATGCCAGTTAGGGACCAAAAAGGAATGGCAAGTGGCGGCTTCGTTTTTAAAAAGGAAGAACAAACAATCTATATAAGTGATCATGAAGATGGACCTCAAAATCTGCAGAATCCATAAAGTATAAACTTTTACCCATTGAACTTTCTTTTAAATAATTACCGTATAACATCAATAAGTAATCAATCCAAAAAAAAAGTAATATAAATGAATGTACTCTTATCTAACCAAGAATAGAACTCTAAATCAATTATAAATATTTGTTTTATATACGTTTGCTATTTCAATCGTTTCCATTTTTTTTTTAATTTAATTATTTATGTTTGTATTTAACTACGTTATTTATTTCTATCTGTTAAATAAAATGTATTAAATTAAAGTTGGGTGTAGATAGCTGCATGGATAGAGATTAATAACTGTTTAAATTCGTTTATGTTTAATTTAAGGGATTTTAATTTCAGGCTATTTGTTTTGTAGTTAGGGCAATGCTGGTGGTGGGATATATGGGTGTTTATATTAATGTAATGTGAAGCATGTTTAGCATACAGGGCAATGTGCCCAACTGAATGCATGATCCCAAAGAGGCAGTCATATCATTGAAATGGTCGCAGATGTATTTCCTGCGCCATTGACCCCTTCTAGCTCTATGGACAGGGATTTATAAGACGGCAGAAAGACCGCTCTCCCCCATACATAGCACTCTTTAAAAATAATTATATACATGATATCGTAGTCAGGCAGATGCACTTTCCTGTTCTGGACATGGATCATTTCCTTCAAATAATATCATGCTGTCAGATGCACATTCCTGTCGGCATGGTTTTATGCTAGCATCTTCATATTGCATTAGTTGCAAATATATATCTGGAAGCTGACATTGGGTTGGCTACGAACTTTTAGTCTGAGATTGAATGAATGTTTTGATAAGTTTTAAGTGGAAAAAAATCTATGTAGACTATCTATGCTCAACATGCTGAAGTAAATAAAATTTAAATATCCATCTGTGCGGTCTATTTAAATAGTAATGTGAATTTAAATTTAAAAAAATTATTAATGTTAAAATCTAAAAAAATAAATTTATTCCTCAATTTTAAATGTGCGTCAATAAAATCTATTTGTGTGTTAATTACTGGCAGTGGCTTTTATTTTATTGTTTTAAATATTAATATATTTTGAGAATCTAAATCTATTAAAACTTATAAAAATGTTTAAAATCTCTGCTACTCTATGAGCTAGTGACATTGGGCAAACGGTCAGAATAATAGATATAAAAAAAATTTTGAATCTTAACTTACGTATCTGCCTACTATATAAATTTTTCTAGGTTCAAATACCTAGATGGCGCCCGTGTAGTGCGGATACGTTAAGAATCTTCAGACTCTTTCACTGACCATTAAAATATATATATTATTAAGTCTTTTATTTGCTGTTGATATATTCTTGTTTACAGAAATTAGGAAAGATATGGAAGTTATGCTGAAGATATGCACAAGGGTGGGTAAAGAGTTGGGAATTAAATTTAATAAAGTAAATCAAAAGTAATGATAATAAATGCTGGAAAAAGAGAAGAGAAAGAATTTTTATTGGGGGATATAAAGTTAAATATGGTGAATAAGTATAACTATTTAGGAATTGTTTTAAGTAATACAGAAATTTCTTGGATGAATTGGAGAAAAAATTGATAAATTAAGTGAAGAAAAGAAAGGGACTAATAAAGAAATTAACAGTGTTTTCATATAATAAATATGATGTAGATATAATTGTATGGAAGGAAATGGCAGTAGCAGGGTTAACTTATGGTAACAATGTGTTATGTGTCATTAAAGGGTATACAAAGAGAAGTAGGAAGACATACAGTAAATGCAGATGTGTAGTTGGCAAAGGAGGCAATTCAAGGACAAATGGGATGGTCAAGTTTTTATATGAGAGATGCAAAAAGAAAAATGAAAATGTTCAGTAGATTGCAATTTATGGATAATAAGAGAATAACCAAAAC
Organism: Epiperipatus broadwayi; assembly: GCA_028023455.1. Taxonomy (NCBI): domain Eukaryota; kingdom Metazoa; phylum Onychophora; class Udeonychophora; order Euonychophora; family Peripatidae; genus Epiperipatus; species Epiperipatus broadwayi. Next base: position 1,585 of record JAQFVV010013562.1, on the reverse strand, counting down.
AGTATTTAATTATGTTATGATTAAAGGACAGGAAACAAGATGGGTCAGAAAGATAGTATGGTATGCAGAATATTTGAATAAAGAATTTATAACAGTATTCTTATACAAAAGGTGGGATTATTATGTTAGGAGAATTGTTGAGTTTTATAGTAGCAAGGAATGGGATAGAAGAATAAATGCATTTAAAAAAATAGGGACTTAGAGAGATGAGGAATTAATATGGGGAATAAAAATAATTTAAATATATATAAAAGTAAAAGTAGTTTATTGTTTAAGACTCAAACAGGATCCTTAGTAACAAGGTCATATACATATAAACGGAAAAATATGGGTGATTTAGTCTGCAAGTGATGTAAGGAAGATATAGAAAATATTATGCATCTACCAATTGAATGTAAATAGTTACTAGCAGAAAGGGTGCAAATAATGAAGTTGTGGGAGAGTAAATACAAACAAATCTGATTATACAGAAAGTGGGTTCTTTGTTTTTATGCTGGGTTTGGAAAAAGATAAGGAGGATTTAGATATAAAGGTCATAGAGCAGACAAAGATAATGTTGTGGAAATGGAATGGAGCAGGATAGAGAAGAATAGAGGAAAAACTTAGGGCGAGTAATGGAAAGGGAAGGGAAAGTGGCTAACAGGCTTTTCTGAGCATAGTGGCTAAGAAATTCCTGACTCCGAGAAACAAGAAGCCATAGTGCATCATATGACATTTATATCTTATTTGCATGTTGATTTAAATCTATCAAATATTATTTTAACATCTATTCATTTTTATTGCTTGAACGTGTTTATTAAAAAATATTTTACTTGCCATAGACTTATTTATGTTTTAAGCAATAAACTTAATCTAAATTTCAAATTTTAAAACAATAAACATTATGAATATTTATGAATATTTTATTGCAATCGTGTTTCCTTGCTTTTGAGCAACTATTAAAATACTTGATCTCTAAACTATTTAAGAAAGTGAACAGATTTTTTATAATAATATATCATAAAAATATTATACTAATAACAATGATTTGTTTTGGTGCTGATTTCTAGATCATGCATTAAACAAATTGATATTAAAATTGCAAGATTAATTTGTATATATAATTTAATACTATAACATACAATGAATTTAATTGTATAATCATATGCGTAGTAATATTTGAACAACCTCAACAATAATAAAATAATTCAACAAAACACTTACATTGTCTTAGTTTTTTTTTATTCATGTTTGATAGAAAATAAAATTTTCTTTATTAGCAGCAAATATTTAACATATTTGGTAACAATAAGCATTGGATATATTTTGGTTTTTAGGAATAAATTATATTGAGCGTGATTTACTAGGAATAATAAATATTGAGTATGGTTTGGAATTATAATTCTGGGAATCCAATCCAGTTATTGTCATATTTTCTCTATGTGAATAGCAAGAATTTTTTTTTTAGATTTGTGGATCAATATTGATAACATTTTAAAATAGGAGTCTTAGAAATTAAATTCATTTTTAAAGAACTAATAGCGTTTATGCTTTATACTTTTCCTAGTCTCTCTTAGCTGATATATATTGTACCGGTCGAACATGT